>OZ035834.1:1225164-1352664 GCA_964034765.1 Knipowitschia caucasica | reverse complement strand
CTACCCTGACTCCTCCCTCTGCACTGACTCCTCCCTCTCTACACTGACTCCTCCCTCTCTACACTGACTCCTCCCTCTCTACACTGTCTCCTCCCTCTCTACACTGACTCCTCCCTCTCTACACTGACTCCTCCCTCTCTACACTGACTCCTCCCTCTACACTGACTCCTCCCTCTCTACACTGACTCCTCCCTCTCTACACTGACTCCTCCCTCTACACTGACTCCTCCCTCTACACTGACTCCTCCCTCTCTACACTGACTCCTCCCTCTCTACACTGACTCCTCCCTCTCTACATTGACTCCTCCCTCTACACTGACTCCTCCCTCTACACTGACTCCTCCCTCTCTACACTGACTCCTCCCTCTACACTGACTCCTCCCTCTCTACACTGACTCCTCCCTCTCTACATTGACTCCTCCCTCTACACTGACTCCTCCCCCTCTATACGACTCCTCCCTCTCTACACTGACTCCTCCCTCTCTACACTGACTCCTCCCTCTCTACACTGACATCTCCCCCCTACTCTGACTCCTCCCTCTCTACATTGACTCCTCCCTCTACACTGACTCCTCCTTCTCTACACTGACTCCTCCCTCTCTACATTGATTCCTCCCTCTACACTGACTCCTCCCCCTCTATGCTGACCCCTCCCCCTCCAGCTTCAGCGGTGTATTTATTGCGTGCACAGGTTACGCACAGACACACACAACATACTGCGGACTCCAGTTTGAGTTGATAGCGAACTACAGCAGGTGTCGTGGTCACGGCCCGTTAAACATTTCTCAACAGATTTACACAGTTTACATAGAGTGTATTTTTTGTGTGGAGCAGACGGACCGGCCCAAATATGGGCATCGGCCCTTCAGACGTGATCATTTTGACAGCCCTAATAAACACACAATGGATGTGTTTCTGCTGCTACTGGATCAATACAGTGTCTATCTATGTATCTGTGTGTGTCTGTGTGTATCTTTGTGTGAATCTCTGTATTTATCTCTGTGTGTATCTCTGCATCTCTGTGTGTATCTCTCTATCTCTGTGTGTATCTCTCTATCTCTGTGTGTGTCTCTGTATCTATCTCTGTGTATATCTCTGCATCTCTGTGTGTATCTCTTTATCTCTGTGTGTATCTCTGTATCTATCTCTGTGTGTGTCTCTGTATCTATCTCTGTGTGTATCTCTTTATCTCTGTGTGTATCTCTGTATCTATCTCTGTGTGTGTCTCTGTATCTATCTCTGTGTGTATCTCTTTATCTCTGTGTGTATCTCTGTATCTATCTCTGTGTGTGTCTCTGTATCTATCTCTGTTTGTATCTCTGTATCTATCTCTGTGTGTATCTCTGTGTGTATCTCTGTATCTATCTCTGTTTGTATCTCTGTATCTATCTCTGTGTGTATCTCTGTGTGTATCTCTGTATCTATCTCTGTTTGTATCTCTGTATCTATCTCTGTGTGTATCTCTGTGTGTATCTCTGTATCTATCTATGTGTGTATCTCTGTGTGTATCTCTGTTTGTATCTCTGTATCTATCTCTGTATCTATCTCTGTTTGTATCTCTGTATCTATCTCTGTGTGTATCTCTGTGTGTATCTCTGTATCTATCTATGTGTGTATCTCTGTGTGTATCTCTGTGTGTATCTCTGTATCTATCTCTGTATCTATCTCTGTGTGTATCTCTGTGTGTATCTCTGTATCTATCTCTGTGTGTATCTCTGTATCTATCTCTGTGTGTATCTCTGTGTGTATCTCTGTATCTATCTATGTGTGTATCTCTGTGTGTATCTCTGTGTGTATCTCTGTATCTATCTCTGTATCTATCTCTGTGTGTATCTCTGTGTGTATCTCTGTATCTATCTCTGTGTGTATCTCTGTATCTATCTCTGTGTGTATCTCTGTGTGTATCTCTGTATCTATCTTTGTGTGTATCTCTGTGTGTATCTCTGTGTGTATCTCTGTATCTATCTCTGTATCTATCTCTGTGTGTATCTCTGTGTGTATCTCTGTATCTATCTCTGTGTGTATCTCTGTATCTATCTATGTGTGTATCTCTGTGTGTATCTCTGTGTGTATCTCTGTATCTATCTCTGTATCTATCTCTGTGTGTATCTCTGTGTGTATCTCTGTATCTATCTCTGTGTGTATCTCTGTATCTATCTCTGTGTGTATCTCTGTGTGTATCTCTGTATCTATCTCTGTGTGTATCTCTGTATCTATCTCTGTGTGTATCTCTGTGTGTATCTCTGTATCTATCTATGTGTGTATCTCTGTGTGTATCTCTGTATCTATCTCTGTATCTATCTCTGTATCTATCTATGTGTGTATCTCTGTGTGTATCTCTGTATCTATCTCTGTATCTATCTCTGTGTGTATCTCTGTGTGTATCTCTGTATCTATCTATGTGTGTATCTCTGTGTGTATCTCTGTATCTATCTCTGTGTGTATCTCTGTGTGTATCTCTGTATCTATCTCTGTATCTATCTCTGTTTGTATCTCTGTATCTATCTCTGTGTGTATCTCTGTGTGTATCTCTGTATCTATCTATGTGTGTATCTCTGTGTGTATCTCTGTGTGTATCTCTGTATCTATCTCTGTATCTATCTATGTGTGTATCTCTGTGTGTATCTCTGTGTGTATCTCTGTATCTATCTCTGTATCTATCTCTGTATCTATCTCTGTGTGTATCTCTGTGTGTATCTCTGTATCTATCTCTGTGTGTATCTCTGTATCTATCTCTGTGTGTATCTCTGTGTGTATCTCTGTATCTATCTCTGTGTGTATCTCTGTATCTATCTCTGTGTGTATCTCTGTGTGTATCTCTGTATCTATCTCTGTGTGTATCTCTGTGTGTATCTCTGTATCTATCTCTGTATCTATCTCTGTATCTATCTCTGTGTGTATCTCTGTGTGTATCTCTGTGTGTATCTCTGTGTGTATCTCCGTGAATATCTCTGTGTGTGTCTCTGTGTTTGTAGAGTGTGTGTCTTAGTCCAGACCAGTTTGTTTCTTGTTGTGTTGATTATAAAGAGGTTGTTCATAAATAAGATCGGCGCGTGTGATGCTGCGATGTGATTGGCTGATGGGATGGCTGCTGACAGTCTGTCTCCGGGCGGATCATGGGTCAGCGTTTCTGTGAGAGAGGGCTCTAATGCAGCTCTTTATGGATTTATGGAGATGATGTTATTATAATGGAAAAGAAAGATCTGATCTTGGGTCAGAGCTTTCACTTTGGAGCACGAGTGGACGGAGCGGGACTGGAATCGAATTAAATATAAGTTCCAATGAGCAAGAGCTTTAGCATGTAGCCTAGCTTTAGCATGTAGCCTAGCTTTAGCATGTAGCGCCATCTCCTTTGCCACTAACGGAGCCTGTGAGGAGAAGAGCCACAACATCTTTGCTTCAATAACATTTACTAAACATTCCTCTGTGGGACGTGCCCGGAACAGAAGAGCCACCTCAACTGGTTCCTCTCGACGTGGAGAAGCAGCAGCTCTACTCCGAGCTCCCCCGTGTGACTGAGCTCCTCTATCTCTAAGGGAGCGCCCAGCCACTTCGACGCTTGTACATAGTTTAATGTAAATAACTTACTTTAATTATCTCATTATTCATTGTTTGTAACAACCAATTTTCATGGGAGTGGTTTTGAGTCGGTGCTACTCGGATGCTAAAGCTAATGCTAAGCTAATGCTAATGCTAAACTAATCCTTTAAAGACTAAAATATAATTTTTATAAACATTTAACATGTAATTCTGGTCATTATTCTGATTTGATGTTATTATGTTATAAATCCTCGTGATTAGAGTACTTCTAAAGGAAGGTCTAACCCGGGTCTAAGCCAAGTCTAAGCCAGGTCTAACCCAGGTCTGACCCAGGTCTAACCAACGTCTAACCCAGGTCTAACCCAAGTCTAACCCGGGTCTAACCCAGGTCTGACCCAGGTCTAACCAACGTCTAACCCAGGTCTAACCCAGGTCTACCCCAGGTCTAAACTAGGTCTAGCCCAGGTCTAGCCCAGGTCTACCCCAGGTCTAACCCGGGTCTAACCCAGCTCTAACCCAGGTCTACCCCAGGTCTAACCCGGTTCTGACCCAGGTCTAACCCAGGTCTAGCCCAGGTCTACCCCAGGTCTAACCTGGGTCTAACCCAGGTCTAACCCAGGTCTACCCCAGGTCTAACCCAGGTCTAGCCCAGGTCTACCCCAGGTCTAAACTAGGTCAACCCAGGTCTACCCCAGGTCTAACCCAGGTCTAACCCAGATCTAGCCCAGGTCTACCCCAGGTCTACCCCAGGTCTAACCCAGGTCTATCCCAGGTCAAACCCAGGTCTAACCCAGGTCTGACCCAGGTCTACCCCAGGTCTACCCGAGGTCTACCCCAGGTCTAAACTAGGTCTACCCAGGTCTACCCCAGGTCTACCCCAGGTCTAAACTAGGTCTACCCAGGTCTAACCCGGGTCTAAGCCAGGTCTAAGCCAGGTCTAACCCAGGTCTGACCCATGTCTAACCAACGTCTAACCCAGGTCTACCCCAGGTCTAACCCAGGTCTAGCCCAGGTCTACCCCAGGTCTAACCTGGGTCTAACCCAGGTCTACCTCAGGTCTAAACTAGGTCAACCCAGGTCTACCCCAGGTCTAACCCAGGTCTAACCCAGGTCTAACCCAGATCTAGCCCAGGTCTACCCCAGGTCTACCCCAGGTCTAACCCAGGTCTATCCCAGGTCAAACCCAGGTCTAACCCAAGTCTGACCCAGGTCTACCCCAGGTCTACCCCAGGTCTACCCCAGGTCTAAACTAGGTCTACCCAGGTCTACCCCAGGTCTACCCCAGGTCTAAACTAGGTCTACCCAGGTCTACCCCAGGTCTACCCCAGGTCTAGCCCAGGTCTAACCCGGGTCTAAGCCAGGTCTAACCCAGGTCTGACCCATGTCTAACCAACGTCTAACCCAGGTCTAACCCAGGTCTAGCCCAGGTCTACCCCAGGTCTAACCTGGGTCTAACCCAGGTCTACCTCAGGTCTACCCCAGGTCTAAACTAGGTCAACCCAGGTCTACCCCAGGTCTAACCCAGGTCTAACCCAGGTCTAACCCAGATCTAGCCCAGGTCTACCCCAGGTCTACCCCAGGTCTAACCCAGGTCTATCCCAGGTCAAACCCAGGTCTAACCCAGGTCTGACCCAGGTCTACCCCAGGTCTACCCCAGGTCTACCCCAGGTCTAAACTAGGTCTACCCAGGTCTACCCCAGGTCTACCCCAGGTCTACCCCAGGTCTAAACTAGGTCTACCCAGGTCTACCCCAGGTCTACCCCAGGTCTAGCCCAGGTCTAACCCAGGTCTAGCCCAGGTCTAACCCGGGTCTAAGCCAGGTCTAACCCAGGTCTGATCCATGTCTAACCAACGTCTAAGCCAGGTCTAACCCAGGTCTAATCCGGGTCTGACCCAGGTCTACCAGACTTAAACAGGACTAAGCTGAAGCAGGATTTCTTGTTGAAAGAGAAACCAGTTCATAATAAAATCATGAACACATTTGTGCAAACATTTGAACCAATCAGAAAGCAGCACTGAGGTCACATGATCACGTTACATAACGTCCCGCTCCTCAGACCGGGACCGGGACGGTCTCAGACCTCAGACTTATAAATAAGTTCGCCACACAACTGAATTTTAGATACACACTTTCATTACACACAGTTACACGAGAGACAGCAGGTTTAATATCACACACATTTAGGAAATAACAATACTACACACACACACCAGACACACACACCAGACACACACACACACACCAGACACACACCAGACACACACAAACACACCAGACACACACACACACACACCATAACACACACACACACCAGACACACACAAACACACCAGACACACACACACACACACCATAACACACACACACACCAAACACACACCAGACACACACAAACACACCAGACACACACACACACACCATAACACACACACACACCAGACACACACAAACACACCAGACACACACGCCAGATACACACACACACACCATAATACACGCACACACCACACACACACACACCAGACACACACACCATAACACACACACACACCAGACACACACACACCACACACAAAAACACCAGACACACACACACACACCCACCCACACACAACAGACACACACACACACACACACCAGACATACACCAGACACCAGACACACACACACCAGACACACACACACACCATAATACACGCACACCACACACACACACACACCAGACACACATACACCATAACACACACACACACCAGACACACACACGCACACACAAACCAGACACACACACACCAGACACACACACACACAGACACACACGCACACACACACACACCAGACACGCACACACACACCAGACACACACACACAGACACACACAGACACACACACACACACCAGACACACACACACAGACACACACACACCAGACACACACAAACACACACACACAGACACACACACACCAGACACACACAAAGCTGCTTCACTAAAGGCATAATGTATTCTATACTTTAGAACTGGACTTTACTTGATTTTTGCTACAAATGATTGTCGAAATGACAGTCGAAGCTCAGCAGGGCAGGGCCTGGTTAGTGCTGTGATGGGAGACCTCTAGGTACCACAGTGGGGCGGCTGTAAAGTGCCAAACTGCAAACTGAGGTTGTGTTCTTAGGCAAGACACTTCCCCCACATTAGAATGAGTCTGGTGTGTGTGTGAATGGTTGGTGGTGGTGGGAGGGGCTGATGGCACAGACTGGTTGCCTCGCTTCTGTCAGTGTGCCCCAGGGCAGCTGTGGCTACAGCAGTAGTTTATCACCACCGTGTTTGGAGAGAGAGAATGATGACATGTGAAGCGTCTTTGAGTGTCCAAAAAATAACTGTATAAAACCAATGCATTGTTGTCATTATTATTATTATTATTATTATTAATATTATTATAAGTTTTACGAGGGCTTGGCTTCTTAATGCTCTGCTCGTTGTTGCACCACTTCAGAGAAAGAGCGTGAGCAGCAGGTAGAGGAGTGAGCGGAAGTGTGCATTAGAGCTCTATCCTTACGTTTGTGTACGCGCCGCACACACACAGGAGCTGACCGTAGATACATAATCCATCCGTCAACACACACACACACACACACACACACACACACACGCACACACACACACACACACACAGGAGCTGACCGTAGATACATAATCCATCCGTCAACACACACACACACACACACACACACACACACACACGCACACACACACACAGGAACTGACCGTAGATACATAATCCATCCGTCAATACACGAGAGGAAAGAGACACCGGACTCACACACACAACACCACAGACTCACACACACAACACCACAGACTCACACACACAACACCACAGACTCACACACACAACACCACAGACTCACACACACAACACCACAGACTCACACACACAACACCACAGACTCACACACACAACACCACAGACACACACACACAACACCACAGACTCACACACACAACACCACAGACTCACACACACAACACCACAGACACACACACACAACACCGCAGACACACACACACAACACCGCAGACACACACACACAACACCACAGACTCACACACAACACCACAGACTCACACACACAACACCACAGACTCTCACACACAACACCACAGACTCACACACACAACACCACAGACTCACACACACAACACCACAGATACACACACACAACACCGCAGACTCTTACACACAATACCACGGACACACACACACACAATACCACAGACTCACACACAACACCACAAACTCACACACACAACACCACAGACACACACACACAACACCACAGACTCACACACAACACCACAGACTCACACACACAATACCACAGACACACACACACAACACCACAGACTCACACACAACACCACAGACTCTCACACACAACACCACAGACACACACACACAACACCACAGACTCACACACAACACCACAAACTCACACACACACAACACCACGGACTCACACACACAATACCACGGACACACACACACAACACCACAGACTCACACACACAACACCACAGACTCACACACAACACCACAGACTCACACACACAACACCACAGACTCTCACACACAACACCACAGACTCACACACACAACACCACAGACTCACACACACAAAACCACAGACACACACACACAACACCGCAGACACACACACACAACACCACAGACTCTCACACACAACACCACAGACACACACACAACACCACAGACTCACACACACAACACCACAGACTCTCACACACAACACCACAGACTCTCACACACAACACCACAGACTCACACACACAACACCACAGACTCACACACACAACACCACAGACTCACACACAACACCACAGACTCACACACACAACACCACAGACTCTCACACACAACACCACAGACACACACACACAACACCACAGACTCACACACACACAACACCACAGACTCTCACACACAACACCACAGACTCTCACACACAACACCACAGACACACACACACAATACCACAGACACACACACACACACACAACACCACAGACACACACACAACACCACAGACTCTCACACACAACACCACAGACTCACACACACAACACCACAGACTCACACACACAACACCACAGACACACACACACAACACCACAGACTCACACACACAACACCACAGACTCACACACACAACACCACAGACTCACACACAACACCACAGACTCACACACACAACACCACAGACACACACACACAACACCACAGACTCACACACAACACCACAGACTCACACACACAATACCACAGACACACACACACACAATACCACAGACTCACACACAACACCACAAACTCACACACACAACACCACAGACACACACACACAACACCACAGACTCACACACAACACACACAGACTCACACACACAATACCACAGACACACACACACAACACCACAGACTCACACACAACACCACAGACTCTCACACACAACACCACAGACACACACACACACACACACACACAGACTCACACACAACACCACAAACTCACACACACACAACACCACGGACTCACACACACAATACCACGGACACACACACACAACACCACAGACTCACACACACAACACCACAGACTCACACACAACACCACAGACTCACACACACAACACCACAGACTCTCACACACAACACCACAGACTCACACACACAACACCACAGACTCACACACACAACACCACAGACACACACACACAACACCGCAGACACACACACACAACACCACAGACTCTCACACACAACACCACAGACACACACACAACACCACAGACTCACACACAACACCACAGACTCACACACAACACCACAGACTCACACACACAACACCACAGACTCTCACACACAACACCACAGACACACACACACACACACCACAGACTCACACACACAACACCACAGACTCTCACACACAACACCACAGACTCTCACACACAACACCACAGACACACACACAACACCACAGACTCACACACACAATACCACAGACACACACACACACACACACCACAGACACACACACAACACCACAGACTCTCACACACAACACCACAGACACACACACAACACCACAGACTCACACACACAACACACAGACACACACACACAACACCGCAGACTCTTACACACAATACCACGGACACACACACACACAATACCACAGACTCACACACAACACCACAAACTCACACACACAACACCACAGACACACACACACAACACACCACAGACTCACACACAACACCACAGACTCACACACACAATACCACAGACACACACACACAACACCACAGACTCACACACAACACCACAGACTCTCACACACAACACCACAGACACACACACACACACACCACAGACTCACACACAACACCACAAACTCACACACACACAACACCACGGACTCACACACACAATACCACGGACACACACACACAACACCACAGACTCACACACACAACACCACAGACTCACACACAACACCACAGACTCACACACACAACACCACAGACTCTCACACACAACACCACAGACTCACACACACAACACCACAGACTCACACACACACACACCACAGACACACACACACAACACCGCAGACACACACACACAACACCACAGACTCTCACACACACACACCACAGACACACACACAACACCACAGACTCACACACAACACCACAGACTCACACACAACACCACAGACTCACACACACAACACCACAGACTCTCACACACAACACCACAGACACACACACACAACACCACAGACTCACACACACAACACCACATACTCACACACACAACACCACAGACTCACACACACAACACCACAGACTCTCACACACAACACCACAGACTCACACACACAACACCACAGACTCACACACACAACACCACAGACACACACACACAACACGCAGACACACACACACACACAACACCACAGACTCTCACACACAACACCACAGACACACACACAACACCACAGACTCACACACAACACACACAGACTCACACACAACACCACAGACTCACACACACAACACCACAGACTCTCACACACAACACCACAGACACACACACACAACACCACAGACTCACACACACAACACCACAGACTCTCACACACAACACCACAGACTCTCACACACAACACCACAGACACACACACACACACCACAGACTCACACACACAATACCACAGACACACACACACACACAACACCACAGACACACACACAACACACACAGACTCTCACACACAACACCACAGACACACACACAACACCACAGACTCACACACACAACACCACAGACACACACACACAACACCGCAGACTCTTACACACAATACCACGGACACACACACACACAATACCACAGACTCACACACAACACCACAAACTCACACACACACACACCACAGACACACACACACAACACCACAGACTCACACACAACACCACAGACTCACACACACACAACACCACAGACACACACACACAACACCACAGACTCACACACAACACCACAGACTCACACACACAACACCACAGACACACACACACAACACCACAGACTCACACACAACACCACACAAACTCACACACACACAACACCACGGACTCACACACACAATACCACGGACACACACACACAACACCACAGACTCACACACACAACACCACAGACTCACACACAACACCACAGACTCACACACACAACACCACAGACTCTCACACACAACACCACAGACTCACACACACAACACCACAGACTCACACACACAACACCACAGACACACACACACAACACCGCAGACACACCCACACAACACCACAGACTCTCACACACAACACCACAGACACACACACAACACCACAGACTCACACACACACACACACACAGACTCACACACAACACCACAGACTCACACACACAACACACACAGACTCTCACACACAACACCACAGACACACACACACAACACCACAGACTCACACACACAACACCACAGACTCTCACACACAACACCCACAGACTCTCACACACAACACCACAGACACACACACAACACCACAGACTCACACACACAATACCACAGACACACACACACACACAAACCACAGACACACACACAACACCACAGACTCTCACACACAACACCACAGACACACACACAACACCACAGACTCACACACACACAACACCACAGACTCTCACACACAGAACACCACAGACTCACACACACAATACCACGGACACACACACACACAACACCACAGACTCACACACAACACCACAGACTCACACACAACACCACAGACTCACACACACAACACACACCACAGACACACACACAACACCACAGACTCTCACACACAACACCACAGACACACACACAACACCACAGACTCACACACACACAACACCACAGACTCTCACACACAACACCACAGACACACACACAACACCACAGACACACACACACAACACCACAGACTCTCACACACAACACCACAGACTCACACACACAACACCACAGACTCACACACACAACACCGCAGACACACACACACAACACCACAGACTCTCACACACAACACCACAGACTCTCACACACAACACCACAGACTCACACACACAACACCACAGACTCACACACACAACACCACAGACACACACACACACAACACCGCAGACACACACACACAACACCACAGACTCTCACACACAACACCACAGACTCACACACACAACACCACAGACTCACACACACAACACCACAGACACACACACACAACACCGCAGACACACACACACAACACCACAGACTCTCACACACAACACCACAGACTCTCACACACAACACCACAGACTCACACACACAATACCACAGACACACACACACACAACACCACAGACTCTCACACACAACACCACAGACACACACACAACACCACAGACTCACACACACAATACCACGGACACACACACACACAACACCACAGACTCACACACAACACCACAGACTCACACACAACACCACAGACTCACACACACAACACCACAGACACACACACAACACCACAGACTCTCACACACACAACACCACAGACACACACACAACACCACGGACACACACACACACAACACCACAGACACACACAACACCACAGACTCACACACACAATACCACGGACACACACACACACAACACCACAGACTCTCACACACAACACCACAGACTCTCACACACAACACCACAGACACACACACAACACCACAGACACACACACAACACCACGGACACACAACCCTTTAGCTCCTTGACCATTTTTGGCGTATCCCCTTTTGAGTCAATCAATCAAATCTCTGTCTCAGCCAATCACACAGCTCGGCCAGCCCCTCGAGCCTCAGCCAGCTCCTGCTCTGGCTTCTGCTCTGGCTCCTGCTCTGGCTCCTCCTGCTCTGGCTCCTGCTCTGGCTCCTGCTCTAGCTCCTTCCTCTGGCTCCTGCTCTGACTCCTGCTCTGGCTCCTGCTCTGGCTCCTCCTGCTCTGGCTCCTGCTCTGGCTCCTTCCTCTGGCTCTTGCTCTAGCTCCTTCCTCTGGCTCCTGCTCTGGCTCCTGCTCTAGCTCCTTCCTCTGGCTCCTGCTCTGGCTCCTTCCTCTGGCTCCTGCTCTGGCTCCTGCTCTGGCTCCTTCCTCTGGCTCCTGCTCTGGCTCCTGCTGCCGGGGTCAATGCGCCAAACAATAAATCTTTCTAAATGCATAAACGTGTCTGTCTTGGTCTCCTCAGATTGAAATACTACAGCGCTGTACAGACAGTGAAACAAATAAAATATAAAAATACAAAAATACTATATACACATAAAACCAAAATACAAACATTGTCTCTTTCTTCCTGGAGTTAAATTTATCTGGGTTTGTTCACATCAAAGGAACAAAAGTCTGACAAAAGCCAAACATTAGACTTGAATAATCACATTTATTATATGACTTGGATCGTGCGCTCTGATTGGCTGATTACCGGTCTGATATCTTCCCGTCTCGGACCGTTACCATGACAATGGGTCCGCAGCGTGTATCACATTTGATATCTTTCCTCAGTAAAGAAAGAATGAGCGACGAGTTGGAAGAGCCAGAGGAAGGAATAACAGCAAAGAACGACGAAAACACAACTCCAACAGTCAAGAAGAGACGACAACTTGGTTACAGACCAGAAAGGTAAAAACAGGAAAACCAAGTCAGAGATCAATAT
The DNA here is from genome assembly GCA_964034765.1 of Knipowitschia caucasica. Lineage (NCBI taxonomy): Eukaryota > Metazoa > Chordata > Actinopteri > Gobiiformes > Gobiidae > Knipowitschia > Knipowitschia caucasica. The sequence continues at coordinate 1,338,758 of OZ035834.1, read as the reverse complement.
TTGCATAAATTAAAAATAGTCATATAATAAAAACTTTATTAACGTCGTCACGGCTCGGTCTGTACAAAAAGGCCATGGTCTGATTTTTCTCTGTACAGACCTCACGCTCGGTTAATAATCCGTTAGTCTGATCTGTGTCCAGTAGAAGAGTCTAGAACACAGGTGTCAAAGTCAAGGCCCGGGGGCCAGATCCGGCCCGCGAGACCATTTCCAGTGGCCCCTGAGATGATTTTAAATTATTTTATTAAAGGTTATCCATTACTAATTTTCTCAAGAAAACAACCATAACATGTCATTCCATAAGAAATGTTTAGCCAACATGTTAGTCTTTAATATTATGGTTTTTACGAGTCTTCAATTACATTTCTTCTTAAAGATATGAAGAGGATTTCCAAATGTTCTTAGGAAAGAACCACCCTCTCCACTTTTTGAACAAATCTTTCTGGTCTTATTAGATGAGCATGACTCACCAGAATGATTGACAGTTGTGAGGACCAATCGTCTTGATGATCCGCACAGAAGTAGAAAATCTTCCTCTATACCTTCAATATCAGGTCCAGTTTTGGTCCAGTCCACAGGAACTGAACTAATTCTAATCAGAAAAGAATATCCAATCTAACTAATGAGAAACAAGTCATTTATAAAGATACCTTAATGTTATAAAAAAGTATAATAAGTGAAACTTTTTTCGGCCCCTGACCAGCCCTTTCATTTTTTATTCGGCCCTCAACCAAAATAAGTTTGACGCTCCTGGTCTAGAACTAAAGTGTCTCTGATCCTTTGAATGAACTTTGTTACATATGTTCAGATCCACTTTTGATTCATTCTTTTTTACACAGAGAAAAAACAAACTCAATCATTCTTCTCTCTCTCCAAACACGGTGGTGATAAACTACTGTAGCCACAGCTGCCCTGGGGCACACTGACAGAAGCGAGGCAACCAGTCTGTGCCATCGGCCCCTCCCACCACCAACCATTCACACACACACCAGACTCATTCTACTGTGGGGGAAGTGTCTTGACTAAGGATCAGAGAGAGACCAGAGAGAGAGACCAGAGAGAGAGACAAGAGAGAGACCAGAGAGAGACCAGAGAGAGACCAGAGAGAGACTAGAGAGAGACTAGAGAGAGAGACAAGAGAGAGAGACAAGAGAGAGAGACTAGAGAGAGACCAGAGAGAGACTAGAGAGAGAGACTAGAGAGAGACTAGAGAGAGACTAGAGAGAGACTAGAGAGACTAGAGAGAGAGACTAGAGAGACTAGAGAGAGAGAGATAGAGAGAGACTAGAGAGAGACTAGAGAGAGACTAGAGAGACTAGAGAGAGACTAGAGAGACTAGAGAGAGAGACTAGAGAGACTAGAGAGAGAGACTAGAGAGAGACTAGAGAGAGACTAGAGAGACTAGAGAGAGACTAGAGAGAGACTAGAGAGAGACTAGAGGGAGACTAGAGAGAGACTAGAAAGCGACACTAGAGAGAGACTAGAGGGACACTAGGGAGAGAGACTAGAGAGAGACTAGAGAGACACTAGGGAGAGAGACTAGAGAGAGACTAGAGAGAGACTAGAGGGAGACTAGAGAGAGACTAGAAAGCGACACTAGAGAGAGACTAGAGAGAGACTAGAGGGACACTAGGGAGAGAGACTAGAGAGAGACTAGAGAGAGACTAGAGGGAGACTAGAGAGAGACTAGAAAGCGACACTAGAGAGAGACTAGAGGGACACTAGGGAGAGAGACTAGAGAGAGACTAGAGAGACACTAGGGAGAGAGACTAGAGAGAGACTAGAGAGAGACTAGAGGGAGACTAGAGAGAGACTAGAAAGCGACACTAGAGAGAGACTAGAGAGAGACTAGAGGGACACTAGGGAGAGAGACTAGAGAGAGACTAGAGAGAGACTAGAGGGAGACTAGAGAGAGACTAGAAAGCGACACTAGAGAGAGACTAGAGGGACACTAGGGAGAGAGACTAGAGAGAGACTAGAGAGAAAGACTAGAGAGAGAGATTAGAGAGACACTAGAGAGAGAGACTACAGAGAGACTATAGAGAGACTAGAGAGACACTAGAGAGAGGGACTAGAGAGAGGGACTAGAGAGACACTAGAGAGAGAGACTAGAGAGACACTAGAGAGAGAGACTAGAGAGAGACTAGAGAGACACTAGAGAGAGAGACTAGAGAGAGAGACTAGAGAGACACTAGAGAGAGAGACTAGAGAGAGGGACTAGAGAGACACTAGAGAGAGAGACTAAAGAGAGACTATAGAGAGACTAGAGAGACACTAGAGAGAGAGACTAGAGAGACACTAGAGAGAGAGACTAGAGAGAGACTATAGAGCAGGGGTGGCCAACCCGCGGCTCGTGAGCCGCATGCGGCTCTTTGGCTGGTTCCGTGCGGCTCTCGGGCTTTCACACGACAAGCGTCAAAAACGCCTCGGTGGTGGCGCTGCCATTCATTCCCTATGTAGTTCTGACCCATAGTAAAGGGCGACTTCACTCCACTAGCCAGGCCACCAAAACAATCTGACGTCGGCGAACGTCAATTCTGATTGGCCAGATGCGCTGTCAACCACTCTGCAGCCGCTGCCTCAGCTGTTAAATATCATAACAAACAACACGTTGCCTCGACCCATGACGTCCGTACGGAAAACAGTTCCTTGGTCGCTGGATGAGGGCAACTCCTTCCTCAGTTTGAGGAGAGGACACCAGCGTGAGCTCGATGGTTCCACCAGAAACCAGAAGGTGTTTGTGGAGCTAGCGCTAAGGACGGAGCAGAATGATTCCCACAAACATGACAATGCAGAGAAAAGTTAAAAAGCTTAAAAGTGACAACCGTGAAATGAAAGATCGCAGCAGCAGAAGTAGAGGCAGACCCGAAAAGTCTGGAGGTGGTTTGACCAAATGGATTACATTTACGGACATCGGCTAACACCGGCTAACATGCTAAAACCAGCTAACACCAGCTAGCGTTACACCAGGAGATAAGCCAACTCTGCCTGGTGAGTGTCTGTCTTCAATCAAATGCAAAAGTATCTGGTCTTATACTGAGCATGTGTCTGTGGTTCTAAATCAGCTAAAGTGGTGTTGGTGTTATGTGTCAAATCTATATCTTTTACTAAATACAGTCAGAGAGTGAATCATGGTTCGATAAAGACAGTTGTGTTTCTGCTGAATACTGGGTTGAAACTTGATTTTTTTTTCTTGGTTAGAGATTGAAAGCATTCATTTCGGAATCATAATTGATGTTCGCTGACGTGCAATTGTTCTGGTATCGACTCGCCCGGTTAGAACCAGGGCCGAACCATCAATAAAAAGTACCGGGGAGCGGCTAACGCGAGCGGTAGAAGCGCCCGCAAACCAGGGAGAGTCGAGTCCAGCCCTTTAGTACTGTACGAGTCAATTTCTGTCATTATCATGTTGATGACATTTACATCTATCTGAGCAGAGCACACCTCTCTCTGCTCAGACAGGTTGCATGTGTGTGCGCGTGTCTGCTCGTGTGCGTACGTGCGCGTGTGTGTGCGTGTGTAAGGGATGGGGTGATGTTTATGTAGCGCACATTTGTATGATGTGGCTCTTTGCTGTAACAAAGTAAAAAAAATGGCTCTTAGTCTCTGACTGGTTGGCCACCCCTGCTATAGAGAGACTAGAGAGACACTAGAGAGACACTAGAGAGAGAGACCAGAGAGAGAGAGACTAGAGAGACACTAGAGAGAGAGACTAGAGAGAGAGACTAGAGAGACACTAGAGAGAGAGACTAGAGAGAGAGACTAGAGAGACACTAGAGAGAGAGACTAGAGAGAGAGACTAGAGAGACACTAGAGAGAGAGACTAGAGAGACACTAGAGAGAGAGACTAGAGAGACACTAGAGAGAGAGACTAGAGAGAGATTAGAGAGACACTAGAGAGAGAGACCAGAGAGAGACTAGAGAGAGACACTAGAGAGAGAGACTAGAGAGACACTAGAGAGAGAGACTAGAGAGACACTAGAGAGAGAGACTAGAGAGAGAGACTAGAGAGACACTAGAGAGAGAGACTAGAGAGAGAGACTAGAGAGACACTAGAGAGAGAGACTAGAGAGAGAGACTAGAGAGACACTAGAGAGAGAGACTAGAGAGACACTAGAGAGAGAGACTAGAGAGACACTAGAGAGAGAGACTAGAGAGAGATTAGAGAGACACTAGAGAGAGAGACCAGAGAGAGACTAGAGAGAGACACTAGAGAGAGAGACTAGAGAGACACTAGAGAGAGAGACTAGAGAGACACTAGAGAGAGAGACTAGAGAGAGAGATTAGAGAGACACTAGAGAGAGAGACTAGAGAGAGACACTAGAGAGAGAGACTAGAGAGAGACACTAGAGAGAGACACTAGAGAGAGAGACTAGAGCCCCGTCCACACGTAGCCGGGTATCTGCTAAACCGCAGTGTTTTTCTTTGTCTGCACCTGTCATCTACATGAAAACGCATCATAAACGAGAATATAAAAAAACTCTGGGCAAAGTGGAGAATTTTGAAAACTGTTCTTGCATTTGCGTGTAGACAGAGATAACCGGAGTTTTTAGTTTTCGCACGTCACAGTCTGCTCCAAAACAACAACAAACAAAACGTGCAACCTCTGATCACTGAAGAAGGATCTTACTGCCTTAAAAACTGTTCTCTGCTGTGAGCTGATCCTCGCTCCACATCAGAGAGAAACAACCAAAACCGGACCTAAACCAGGACTAAACCAGGGCTAAACCAGGACTAAACCAGGGCTGAGGACGGGGGTCAGTGCTTGTAAACATATGTCTTTACCCTGAGTTTCTACTGTGACTGTAAAAGTGCTGCTACAGAAGCACCGGCGTCTGCATCAAAGCTCCGCCCACTTCTCTGTTTTTTTCCCAACGCAGGACGTCAGAGGACCCACATGTTTGGAATGTTATGAATGAGATTAAAAACGCAGATGTCCGGTTATGTGTGGATGCAAATTATTTTATAAACAGAGGGGGGGGTATTTGGTTTTAAAGATACCCGGCTACGTTTGGACATGGCCTAGAGAGAGACTAGACTGAGAGACCAGAGAGAGACCAGAGAGAGACCAGAGAGAGGCCAGAGAGAGACCAGAGAGAGGCCAGAGAGAGACCAGAGAGAGACCAGAGAGGGACCAGAGAGAGACCAGAGAGAGACCAGAGAGAGACCAGAGAGAGACCAGAGAGAGACCAGAGAGAGGCCAGAGAGAGACCAGAGAGAGACCAGAGAGAGACCAGAGAGAGACCAGAGAGAGACCAGAGAGGGACCAGAGAGAGACCAGAGAGAGACCAGAGAGAGACCAGAGAGAGACCAGCCAAAAAACTAAAGCTTCCTGTGGATCTGCCTCTGATCTCTGAAGAGTGCCCAAAGGGAGACAGTCACACATGAGAGACTCAGGGTTAAGCACAGGGCTGTAGCTGAGACTGGTACAGACTGGTACAGACCGGTACAGAAGGGTACAGACAGGTGACACAGTATGCGATGCAGTGTCACTAGGCAAATCAGAACAAAAGGCTCATGTCCACGTGCGCTGACATGCTGCAATCTCACTACCAACCCCTCCTGGTGGGGGTGTACCCAGACAGAGAATTACCCAATTGGTATTTGAATGGCGTCTTCATTCCTCCAGAAAACGTCTTTACAGGATGGTGCAAAAGTCGCTCTTGGTCCAAGGGCCTCTACCGGATGCTTCCAGCTGCTGTCGATGCTGAGGGGAGTATATTCATGGACCAGTCTAGTTTAGCCGCTGTGGACTTTTGAATGCGCTCGTTAAATGAATGGGGCTAGTGCGGCTAACACATGAGCAAATGTGTTTTTTCACATTTTTCTGCCCCACGGCCATTTTGGCAAAGCTACAGAAGGCAAAAGTGATGTCACGTTAGTTTCTAAGGCGGAGACAGGCGTGACTAGAATTGTTCATATGTTTGTTAATGTGTGTTCATGTGTTTGTTCATATGTTTGTTAATATGTACAGTTTATGGTCTAAAGCTTGCACCTCTAGATCCTTTTGCATGATCATTTAATGTAAGTAAGTAAGCTTTATTTATATACCGCCTTTCACAGACCAGAGTCTCAAAGCGGTTTACAATTGTTATTTTTTGGGCATTTGTCTCTCACTCCACACAGAGATGGGAGCAGGGTCGCCGAACAGGAGGCACATGCCAGACCTATTGTACATATTTTTAGTGGTAGGGGAAACCGGAGTACCCGGAGGAAACCTACGCAGACACGGGGAGAACATGCAAACTCCACTCAGAAAGGCCCTGGTCCGGCCGGGATTCGAACCCAGGACCTTCTTGCTGAGAGGCGAGAGTGCTATCCACTCAGCCACCGTGCCGCTGTAATGTAGCATGTACACAGCAGCAGGTGAAAGAGGCGCAGATGCGTTTCTGTCAGTGTTGTAGCAGCAGAAACATTAAAGTAATAATATGTGTAAATAATATACATTTCAGAGTTTGTTGCTTTGGTCGGACCCTTGGGGCAGCCACCATCTTTGCCATTTAATATGTTTTTGTTTGCTCGCTGACAACAGAGCGTTAGCCTGCAGCGCTCTTGACAGAGTAATTGTGTTAGTGCCTCAGCTTGTGTTGAGGTTGTGGAAGCGCATCTAATGCCCCGGGGATTGACATTAACCTCACTTAACTTAAATGCACCAGCGATAAACCTCTCCACATATCCATATCTATACATTAAAAGCCTATAGCGACAGCCATCGAGACCAACAGGGAGCTGTATTGAAACAAGCATTGCAAAGACTTTTTTTCTTTTTCAACATCAAAGCAGCTGTCTATGGCCCACTTTCAGGGCCTAAAGCTTTTCTTGCCAGATGAATGAATTGATGGTGGCTTTTGTCCAGGTCTCTCGGAGGACACCATCAGCCCCTATATACTTAACATATATGATTTTCAATTTTACAGGACATAGACTTTTCCATTGATGCGTTAGAACAAAGCTATGAACATGTTCGAGGCACATGGCAGTTGACCAACATTTTATTACTTCAATCTTCAGTTGAATATGAATCATTTCAGACATTCTGCAGGAGTGAGCAGACAATCAGTGTCACAGCAGTCGTTCTGCAACAGGGTCGCCCCGCCCCCAATCCTGGTTTGAGTCTTGTTTGGTTTAGCATCAGTTTGTTCAAATGTCCTCTAAAAGTGAGATGTTTTCATCTTGTGTTGTCTGTATGGAGCATTGGTGCACAGAGTATGACATAAGGGGGCTGGATATTTGCATCAACCAAATCCTCAAGCAACTTGAGAAATTCAAAAAGTACTTTACTGATGAATGAGTTAGAAGTGAGATGTTATAATAGTTTGCATGTTCCTCCTTTGGTCTGGATGGGTTTATCCCGGCCCTAGTAAGGCCATCACCCAATAACATGCACTACAGGTAAACAAGCTGAGCATCTACATCTGGAGATGCTCCCCAGGAGTTTCTCTGTAATGACCACTGCTCCTGAAAGGTTTCCCTAAAGCAGCTTTGAGAGATGTGTCAAAGGCAGAAGACAAACTTCTCTTCAGGGAAAACAAAGCCATAACAATTTCTGCAGTTCATTTAGTAGAATTGCAGGGCGTTTCCAGGCCAGGCCCGGCCGGGGAGGGGGGGAGGCGGGTCTACTCCCAAAGCCCAGAATACCTAAAAAAGCCATCCAAAACAGATTCCTGAGTCACCTCAACTGACTCCTCTCCACGAGACGGAGCAGCGACTCTAACCTGAAACAATGAAAACAATAATAATTGTATCTTTAAATCGTCTCGCACGTCCAGCTTCTAGTGTCCAAACTCTGAGAGAATGTAGGAAATGACTTTGTTCACAATCCTCCCAGACTTCTTGTTCATATATTCTGTATATATTCTTCTTTTCCACACAGCACCGTGACTGAATACATCATGGCTCATGTTGTAAATGTTGTGCAGCTTTCAGGAATAACCACTTTCTTGTACAACACTGAGCTAGTTTAGTCATCTCTGACCCATGTGATATGTTTTTGGGATTAGCTCAAACTCATGTCCCTCGTCGGACCACGGCACCAGCGGAGTCTGGATAAAGCCACACTTGCCGCCACGTTCACACCTCTCCCACTCAGACACCAGATGGCGGTTGTGGCTCCGGCGCTGATCCATGAGTAAACTCCGGTGGTTGTTGGTGCATCATGCCACCGGTGACACAGTTTGTACTTTAAACAGGCCAAGCAACTTCTTAACCCACTTCTGCGCTGGGAACAGAGAAAGACTGCAGATCCACCGAGAGAAAGACCAGAGCGTAAAAATATTCTCATGAAGAATGTATTGAGAGCCATGAATAGCCTTGTATATCTGTACAACATCATTATACGACACGGAGACTGTGGAAGAAGTAAAACAAGGCCCCAGAGACGCTAGACGCCGTTGTTAGATTATTCCATGAATGTAATTGCAGTCTGATGTAAACATGAAACCTGTCTGATGTCTCCTAGAACACACGCAGTCATAATGAAAAAGATTTTTTTTAGACGACATACCACTTTGAAGGTATATTGTCAAGTATCTCACAGTACAGTATTTCAGTTACCTTTGGTAGAGGTTTTGTGGGGTGGGGGAAACCGGAGCACCTGGAGGAAACCCCCCTCACACGGGGAGTCACACAAAATCCACACAGAATGGTCACGGTCGACCCTGGATCAAACCCTCAACCTTCTGGCTACTACGCATGAGCACTAGCCACTGTGCCACCATGTGTTGCAACACATGCTGTACTCTCCCGCTTTGGTCTCTCTCTATCTGCTCATTCTCTGGTCTCTCTCTTGTCTCTTTCTGGTCTCTTTCTGGTCTCTCTCTGATCTATCTCTAGTCTCTCTCTCTGCTCTTTCTCTGATCTCTCTCTAGTCTCTCTCTCTGCTCTTTCTCTGATCTCTCTCTGGTCTCTCTCTGGTCTCCCTCTGGTCTCTCTCTGTTCTCTTTCTGGTCTCTCTCTGGTCTCTCTCTGGTCTCTCTCTGGTCTCCCTCTGGTCTCTCTCTGTTCTCTTTCTGGTCTCTCTCTGGTGTGTCTGTAGATAATGAGTAAACCATGTGTAACGTGGCCAGGACCATGTGTTTGGTGTAAAAACTCAACTTTCAATTGAAATCCAGAGTGAGTCAAACAAAGCATTTTACTATTTGCCAAGAACCCAAAGCGTTGCCAACAGGCTCCAGGCGGCAAAACAGACTGACCAGAAAACACAACAAATGCTGAATAAATCATTTACAACAGTTTGACTCATTCCGACGTGTTGCAGTTTGATGTAGAATCATGTTTACTTCACAGAAAGTTTGGTTTTTGGGGATTTAGGTTTTTTAGAATTATTTAAACCGTCTTGTCTCTACAACATGTGGTCAGACTTTTATTATATTAATATTATATGTTTTTTTATAGGGACAGAACAAACAAAAATCATGCCATGTTCAAAAACTATATAGCTAACAGAAGCCAGATCCTGTCACACCACTGAAGCTAAGCAGGACAGGGCCTGGATAGTACTGTTATGGGAGACCTCTGGGAACACCACAGTGGGGCGGTTGCGGATGTAAAGTACCAAACTGTGGTTGTGTCCTCAGGCAAGGCACTTCCCCCACATTAAAATGGGACCCTGTCCCAATTCTGAGGGTCCTCCAGATGTGAGAGCCCTCAGCAGAAAAGTGCCTTCCCAGTGACAAGTGCACTCACAGAATATTCTCCCTAAGCATTGGGACGCAGCAGACGTGGTCCCCGTCACACACATGATCAAAGTGTCTGATTTTACCACAGATACGACTTTATGAAACACAGTATTTACACAAATGAGACGTTATTTCTTATGAAGAGTTGCTATAATTAGGTACAGAACTACTGCACATCACGTACCCATAGAGACAGACGCACACACACACACACACACACACACACAGACACACATGTACACGCACAGGGTCAGACACACATGTACACACACAGGGGCAGACACACATGTACACACACAGGGGCAGACACACATGTACACACACAGGGGCAGACACACATGTACACACGCAGAGGCAGACACACATGTACACACACAGGGGCAGACACACATGTACACACGCAGAGGCAGACACACATGTACACACACAGGGGCAGACACACATGTACACACGCAGAGGCAGACACACATGTACACACAGAGGCAGACACACATGTACACGCAGAGGCAGACACACATGTACACGCAGAGGCAGACACACATGTACACGCAGAGGCAGACACACATGTACACACGCAGAGGCAGACACATGTACACACACAGACACACATGTACACGCAGAGGCAGACACACATGTACACGCAGAGGCAGACACACATGTACACACGCAGAGTAAGTAAGTAAGTTTTTATTTATATACCGCCTTTTCACTGCAGATCTGAGTCTCAAAGCGGTTTACAATTGTTAATTTTGGGCATTTGTCTCTCACTCCACACAGAGATGGGAGCGGGGCCAGTACAGGAGGCACATGCCAGAACTATTTTACATATTTTTAGTGGTAGGGGAAACCGGAGTACCCGGAGGAAACCTACGCAGACACGGGGAGAACATGCAAACTCCACTCAGAAAGGCCCTGGTCCGACCGGGATTCGAACCCAGGACCTTCTTGCTGAGAGGCGAGAGTGCTATCCACTCAGCCACCGTGCCGCCAGAGGCAGACACACATGTACACACACAGACACACATGTACACACACAGAGGCAGACACACATGTACACACGCAGAGGCAGACACACATGTACACACACAGACACACATGTACACACACAGGGGCAGACACACATGTACACACGCAGAGGCAGACACATGTACACACACAGACACACATGTACACGCAGAGGCAGACACACATGTACACGCAGAGGCAGACACACATGTACACGCAGAGGCAGACACACATGTACACACACAGGGGCAGACACACATGTACACGCAGAGGCAGACACACATGTACACACGCAGAGGCAGACACATGTACACACACAGACACACATGTACACGCAGAGGCAGACACACATGTACACGCAGAGGCAGACACACATGTACACGCAGAGGCAGACACACATGTACACGCAGAGGCAGACACACATGTACATGCAGAGGCAGACACACATGTACACACGCAGAGGCAGACACACATGTACACGCAGAGGCAGACACACATGTACACACGCAGAGGCAGACACACATGTACACACACACACACAGACACACATGTACACGCAGAGGCAGACACACATGTACACACGCAAAGGCAGACACACATGTACACACACAGGGGCAGACACACATGTACACGCAGAGGCAGACACACATGTACACACAGAGGCAGACACACATGTACATGCAGAGGCAGACACACATGTACACACACAGGGGCAGACACACATGTACACACACACAGAGGCAGACACACATGTACACGCAGAGGCAGACACACATGTACACACACAGACACATATGTACACACAGAGAGGCAGACACACATGTACACACGCAGAGCAGACACACATGTACACCAGAGCAGACACACATGTACACACACAAGGCAGACACACATGTACACACACAGGGGCAGACACACATGTACACACAGAGGCAGACACACATGTACACACAGAGGCAGACACACATGTACACGCAGAGGCAGACACACATGTACACACACAGAGGCAGACACACATGTACACGCAGAGGCAGACACACATGTACACACACAGACACATATGTACACACACAGAGGCAGACACACATGTACACACGCAGAGGCAGACACATGTACACACACAGACACACATGTACACGCAGAGGCAGACACACATGTACACGCAGAGGCAGACACACATGTACACGCAGAGGCAGACACACATGTACACACACAGAGGCAGACACATGTACACAACAGACACACATGTACACGCAGAGGCAGACACACATGTACACACAGAGGCAGACACACATGTACACGCAGAGGCAGACACACATGTACACGCAGAGGCAGACACACATGTACACGCAGAGGCAGACACACATGTACATGCAGCAGAGGCAGACACACATGTACACACGCAGAGGCAGACACACATGTACACGGAGAGGCAGACACAGACACACATGTACACACGCAGAGGCAGACACACATGTACACACACACACACAGACACACATGTACAGTACACGCAGAGGCAGACACACATGTACACACGCAAAGGCAGACACACATGTACACACACAGGGGCAGACACACATGTACACGCAGAGGCAGACACATGTACACACAGAGGCAGACACACATGTACATGCAGAGGCAGACACACATGTACACACACAGGGGCAGACACACATGTACACACACACAGAGGCAGACACACATGTACACGCAGAGGCAGACACACATGTACACACACAGAGTTAGACACACATGTACACACACAAAGGCAGACACACATGTACACACACAGAGTTAGACACACATGTACACACACAAAGGCAGACACACATGTACATGCAGAGGCAGACACACATGTACACACACAGGGGCAGACACACATGTACACGCAGAGGCAGACACACATGTACACGCAGAGGCAGACACACATGTACACGCAGAGGCAGACACACATGTACACGCAGAGGCAGACACACATGTACACACACAGGGGCAGACACACATGTACACACACAGAGGCAGACACACATGTACACGCAGAGGCAGACACACATGTACACACACAGAGTTAGACACACATGTACACACACAAAGGCAGACACACATGTACATGCAGAGGCAGACACACATGTACACACACAGGGGCAGACACACATGTACACACACAGAGTTAGACACACATGTACACACACAAAGGCAGACACACATGTACACACACAGAGGCAGACACATGTACACACACAGGGGCAGACACACATGTACACACGCAGAGGAAGACACACATGTACACACACAAGGGCAGACACACATGTACACACACAGGCAGACACACATGTACACGCAGAGGCAGACACACATGTACACGCAGAGGCAGACACACATGTACACACACAGAGTTAGACACACATGTACACACACAGAGGCAGACACACATGTACACGCAGAGGCAGACACACATGTACACACACAGGGGCAGACACACATGTACACGCAGAGGTAGACACACATGTACACACACATGTACACACACACACACACACATGTACACACACACAGACACACATGTACACGCAGAGGCAGACACACATGTAAACACACAGAGGCAGACACACATGTACACACACAGAGGCAGACACACATGTACACACACAAGGGCAGACACACATGTACACACACAAGGGCAGACACACATGTACACACACAGGGGCAGACACACATGTGCACACACAGAGGCAGACACACATGTACACACACAGAGTTAGACACACATGTACACACACAGAGGCAGACACACATGTACACACACAAGGGCAGACACACATGTACACACACAGGGGCAGACACACATGTACGCACACAGAGGCAGACACACATGTACACACACAGAGGCAGACACACATGTACACACACAAGGGCAGACACACATGTACACACACAGGGGCAGACACACATGTACACACACAGAGGCAGACACACATGTACACGCAGAGGCAGACACACATGTACACGCAGAGGCAGACACACATGTACACACACAGAGGCAGACACACATGTACACGCAGAGGCAGACACACATGTACACACACAGGGGCAGACACACACGCACACAGACAAATGCATGTACAAACACACAGATATGCTCTGAACTAAGTAAGTAATCTTTATTTATATACCGCCTTTCACAGACCAGAGTCAAAGCGGTTTACAATTGTTATTATTTTTGGGCATTTGTCTCTCACTCCACACAGAGGTGGGAGCGGGGCCAGTACAGGAGGCGCATGCCAGAACTATTGTGCATGTTTTTAGTGGTAGGGGAAACCGGAGTACCCGGAGGAAACCCACGCAGACACGGGGAGAACATGCAAACTCCACTCAGAAAGGCCCTGGTCCGACCGGGATTCAAACCCAGGACCTTCTTGCTGAGAGGCGAGAGTGCTATCCACTCAGCCACCGTGCCTCCTACATCATGGATCTATAATAATAACATGGATCCACGTCTCTGAAGCCTCAGTGAACGCCACACGCTGCGGCGGCTTCGGGAGCGAACGTCACCGCACACGTCACCGCACACGTCACCGCACACCTCACCGCACACGTCACCGCACACGTCACCGCACACCTCACCGCACACGTCACCGCACACGCCACCGCACACGCCTCGGAGCTTCCTCACGTTCCGCACAAACTTGCGCCCGTTTGTTTCATTTTGTTGTCATTGTGGCGCGGCTTTTTCCGACAGCTACTTTACCAACAACTATCGTAATGCATCATGGTTTTTACGGGTGTGAGGGCCCTCGCCTCTTCTCCCTAAGTATTGAGGTACCCTAAAACCCCCGCGGGCATGTGCAAAAGCTAGGACAAGGGTGCTTTTTAAGAGTAAGGGTGAGAATTGGGACGGGGCCTGAGTCTGGTGTGTGTGTGAAAAGTTGGTGGTGGTCGAAGGGGCTGATGTCACAGACTAGTTGCTTTGCTTCTGTCAGTGTGCCCCAGGGCAGCTGTGGCTACAGTAGAAGTTTATCACCACCATGTTTGAAGTGAATAACTAATAACTAACAACAAAAATGTAAGCGTCTTTGAGTGTCCTGAAATTTGGTGTATAAAACCAATGCATTATTATTTTTGTCTCTTCCTTTTGTGCACACACATACAATAAATACAACACGTAGATTAAAAAAACAAACACACTGCTATTTTATGTTTCAGCTTTTGGGGATTCAGGAAGTTTGAAAAGAACTGAAGGCAAAGAAATGTATTTTAAAACGACAAAATGGTTTATACATCCACATCCAATTTGAATGAGCAAACTATGGATTTTAACCAGGCTGGTCCCGGCTCCTGAAGGTCCAGGCCCAATCTCACTCCTTGCTGGTGGGGGTGTACCCGGAAACAGAATTACCCAATGCTTTTGTATGGCGCTTCAGGATGGTCCAAAAGAAAAAAAGTGGCTCTTGGTCCAAAGCTGCGTTCCAGATGCTGTCGATGCTGAGAGGAGGTTATTTATTTTTGTTTAGCCGCTGTGGATTTTAATTATTTAATGTCAATACCAATACTGGTGATGTAATATTTTTTGTTGGTCACTTTTTATCATTAACTCTCTCTATATTATTCACAAATACTATGATGAGTAATCTAATCTTGTTTACTTTTCAAACCCTTGCACATTTAGGGCTTATAAGCTCTGCAACTTCCATCGATTTCTTACTAAATGGCTAATTGTGGGACTTGTCTCAGAGTGATCGGTGGTTAGCGCTTCTTCCTGTTTGCAAAGAGGTCGTGTGGTTAAAAACATCCTAATGGATTCTGCAAGTTGCCATCATTATTATTGTGCTCATGCAGACACCCCAAAAGATTTCAAATAAGTTGTATTTATTAGTCACCATAAGCCAAAACACATTCTGGAGTTTATATAGCGGAAAATAACCGGCAAATGAGTTTCCTCTGATCCGAAGTCCAGTCAAGTATTAAACGCTTAAGTCTACCTGAATTCACAGCAATGAAAATCTAGGCAGTTTATTTTTAATCCCCATGTTTGGCACTTCAAAAGTCATGGAGACATTTTAATGAGGGGGTAGCTAATCAGTAATTGGGATTCTCTGTCTGCGAGGAATTAAAAGCTAATAGCATCTTAATGAAGAGAAAACCCCAGGTAAATCAAATCAGCGCACTCCACGCCGCTTCCCCCCATTGCAGCTTGTCATTTCAATAAACATTCCGGTCGTGTCTTCGTCGAGGCATCGCTCTGAGGTTATCCCGACGTGTCCTGAGTGGAAGCCATTGTTCATGCGAGGATTGACAGTTCAGCTTCCTGCCGAGGGTCCTGGAAAATAAGCATGTCTCAGATCGCTCTCCTTTTGTAGGCTACCCCCAGCCGACGGGGAATTGTTGACGAGGCTAGATCTGCCCTAGAAATCAAAGCGCCATTGGGGGCTTACGCCTTGCACTCATCAGGCTGACAAACAGGGCGAGGAGGGCCGGGGATGGCTGGGGAGGGCTGGGGGGGGGCTGGGGGGGGGCCGGGGAGGGCTGGGGGGGTTATGCGAGTTGCGCCGGTGAATTTGAAGTGAGAGAATGAGGTGTATCGTGATTCCCCAGAGACAGGCAGAGAGGTGCAACGGGGTTTGATAGTGTGTGTGTGTATGTGTGTGTGTGTGTGTGTGTGTGTGTGCAGCCAGCGGACTAGAAAGGCAAGATCATGTTGTTCTAGCGTGGGAAGGCAAATGCACAGGCAGAGGCACATAAACACGGGCAATGAAAGCGGTGTGTGGAATAAGAAAAGGCAGAAGGCTTTCAGAACAGAGCTGAAGAGGTAAAATAACATAAATAAGGCATCTCTGTTTACAGGGGTATCCAGAGGTAAGGAAGCAAAAATAAATCTTAACCCTTTAAGGATCACCTAATTTCGCCTGCTCCTTCTTGAATTATGATACTCAAATGGAAATGCTTGTTGTGTGGACATCTTGTGTCTGATTTTGTGTTATGATGCCTCATTTGAAAGGTAACACCTTCTAGTTTCTGGAAATGTATGTTACCGTTTGTTAGGAAGGACCCAGTCTGCACTACACCTTCTCAAACATGAGTCAAAGTTAGTTTTTTTTTGTCTCGAAAAAAAAAAGGCAATTTCAAAATAATCTCCTGAAAACATACTTTATGGTATGTTGTTCAAACTCACCAGAGCAGATGTCTGTGGTGTTGGAAACAAGTGTAGGAAATTTTAGACCTTTAGGTGGAACCATTTTGATGCTGGGGGCTTTTTTGTGACTAATGGGCACATTCGGCACAAGTGGTCCATTTTTGTGCCAATTGTGCCAAAGTGTTTTACATGCAAATTATCAATGTTTTTACACCAAAAATCAAATTATATCATTTTTTGGCTATTACTCTGGCTATGAATAGGATTTTTTCCAGATATTGAAATGTTTGCAGAAAAGCTATTATTTATATAGATATAGCGCGTGTTCTCCGTGAAAATGCTCCGCCTTCCTCTCTTACGCATTCAAATAAGACTCGAACAGTGGGAGGAACCTTGAAGTCAGACACATCGCCTGAAACCTGAGATTATTGGCTACAAGATGGTTTGATTGACATCCAAATCGGCCAATGGTAGTCAAGACAATGCTGTCGTGACGCACAGATATCTATATGACTGGAGCGGTAAAGTTAGGTGCGCTTGTTTTAGTCAACTTGATCTACCTCCCAAACCATAGCACTGAAAAGTTTGGGAATGGGCTTGTTTTGAAGGGAAGACTGAGACGGAGACGAACATACCCAGTGACGTTAGGTAAATAGTAACATGCCTACTTCATACAGTGCGCAAAGAACAGGTTTTATTTTCGTTTGTGCAACTTTCAATACTCAAATGTGTTGTTACAACTGGATATCTACTATAAGGATGACTTTGTAGAAAAAACAACTGGATATAATTATTTTATGAACCCTCACAAACAAAACAAATGCACATATGTGTGGATTAGACGTGATTTTCCCCAGAATATTAGCATGAAAAGGTAAGAAAGGACGATATACATTTTATATACATATACAGTTTGACTACTTTTTCTTACTTTTAGTTATATTTAATGTTTATTTTAACATAATACGCGTTTAGAGGTGGGAATAAGCTTTCAAAAGAGGTATAGCTTGACTATATTGACACAAGTGAATTCTAATACTGATGCTGTTAAATAAAAAATATCTGAATCCTCCCTGTACAGGGAGGGTGATCCTTAAAAGGTTAAAATCACTGGGTTGTGACAAGAATGTGACACTGTTTTTAAGCTGATTTTTCATATTTTCACTTGGCTTTATCCTTTTGGCTTTGTCACAGACTCCTAGAATTGGAGTGTGAGGTGAATATGCTTTTGGTTCATGCCAGAAGTTGTATAATTAGCGCACAACAAACTTTATTAGCTCTGCCCAAAAGGTTAAGGGCTATTTTGTTGGTTTGTTTGTCCATTTATTTGTGGGCAACTTAACTCAAATGGTAAGTGAGGATGTTTTTGATTTAACCAGGAAAGTCCCATAGAGATTAAGAAACGCTTTTTCAAGGGGCTCCTGGACAAAGGGGTCCTGGACTAGAAGTTGCAACAGTCACATCAATTACAGATTATAATCAAAAGTTGCACACAATGTGATAGATTTACAGATTTTAAGATTTTAAGAACTAGATACATTTCAAGTGTTCTCCATCTGGACCTAAAAGCATTCAATTACATCAGTTAATTTCTAGTCTTTTTGCAACACGCTCCATGTAAAAGCAGCAGTTTACACAAAAGCCTGTTGTGTCCCCAGTTGTGTGCGAGCAGAGAAACAGAGAGCCACAACACTTTCAGGAAACCCGGTGAATCTCTGTTTTCATTGTGGCTGAGTGGATAGCACTCTCGCCTCTCAGCAAAAAGGTCCTGGGTTCGATTCCCGGTCGGACCAGGGCCTTTCTGAGTGGAGTTTGCATGATCTACCCGTGTCTGCGTAGGTTTCCTCCGGGTGCTCCGGTTTCCCCTACCACTAAAAATATGTACAATAGTTCTGGCATGCGCCTCCTGTACTGGCCCCGCTCCCATCTCTGTGTGGAGTGAGAGACAAATGCCCAAAAATTAACAATTGTAAACCGCTTTGAGACTCAGATTTTTGCAGTGAAAAGGCGGTATATAAATAAAGATTACTAAAGATTACTACTCCTACTACCCTGGTCCTGAGTGATGCTGTACGTTGAAGCAATTAGTAAAAACAACCAGGCTCTATGTTCGAAGTGCACAGAGTTTAGACGATAATGTAAAACAGTGTAGTTCTATCCCCTGGCCAGTAGGGGGCAGTGGAACTTTACATCACGACACACCGACCTCCAGCAGTAGAACCACTTCCTCAACAACATCCTCCTCAGAACTAAGACGGGAAAGAACCAACATCATTCTTTAACAGCAGCAGTGAAAATGGAAAGTGAAACTACAGCTGTGGTTTGGACGAAGAAGTAGAATCCTCCTCCGTTAGCGTAGCACACGTAGCACAAGCCCCTGTGATCCAAGATGGCGTCCTATACAAATGAATGGCTGTGCTCAGTAGTGCATGGGAGACTGTAGATGGGGAGCGATAGATTAGCAGAACCCGTCCATATTTGGGCATCGTCTGGTCCTCCCGGTTCTGCGCAGTGGCCGAGCTCCCACGATGCGTTGCGCCAAAATATGCATGTGTGGTTCTCATATACACAGTGGGGCTCGGCCGTGCTTTGACCAATCACAGGGCAGAATTCTGACCAATCAGAGCTGTTGATCAGAGCGGAGCCAGAGCGGGAAGGAATCGAGCAGAGTTTGTGGCAGTAAAGTGTGGATTTATAGAAAACTGAAGGATTTAAGAAGAAAAAAAGTTCAGGACGACAAGGGACTCTAAAACCCCCACAAATTTCGATCTTTATGAAAGCTGTAGGTTCTCTGTCAGGTTCTCTGTCAGGTTCTCTGTCAGCTCTGTCAGCTGAGGTTGAGCTGTTTTAGTTTACATTGAGTTCTTCGAGACTTTTTTCTGGGTAGCCCACATGAATTTAGTCTGCAGTACCACAGCGCCCCCTGTGGCCATGGGTGGGACAACTATAAGCTAGCAACATCCTGTCCAGTTATTATTATAGATCCATGTCGTAGCCCCTTTTGACCCGCCGCCATTGTTGGTTATGATTGTTCTACTGTGCACACACAAAGCACATCACTCCACTTCTTTCCCTCCCTCACTTTATTTTTTTGCATTTTTCTAATTCAGAATCCCCACCGGCTCTGTCAGATCGCCTTGTTACCCCGATCCAAGTCGCTGCATTTTGGATGATGTGGTTTAAATATCTAACACAGCCCATTAACATAATATGTAAATGTTTGTGTTTCAGTTTTTAACAATACTGTAACTTCTCACTCGTGTGTTTGCGCGCTCTGGTATCACATTTCCTATTCAGCACTTTTCTGAAGCATAGCTAAAATGTTTTTCTGCACTTGAATGACCTTGAGTATTAGCAGTCCAAACCAGTGGCAAACGGCATAATCACATTCACAGTCTTTAATGAATACAAGGGCTACGAAAACAAGATATTTGGTACTTTAGAGTGAAGAAGCGCTCGGAGGGACAAGAGGACGAGAGACTCTGTTTAGTCATTCCAACGGGCCCTGATTTGCCTGCTGTGCTCAATTTCAATAATTTTCCATAATGTAATCTCATCCCCCTCTCCCTATGCTCTTCTAATCCATGCTTTAAGGGTTTTTTAATAGCTTTTTGCTTAGAAAGATGATGATTTCTTTATATCATGAAGCGATCGGCCTGTTGTGTTGGCTGTGTGTGTTTTCCTGGTCATGAAAGCGAGAGGAAAGTGAAGGTGTAGCCTTTTAGAATGGACAATGCTTTGACCCTGATCAGAAATACAGTATTATTTGTGACTATTCAGGATGTTTGGACTTTAGTCTTGTGTTTCTTTGTCCAGGTTTCTCCTCCTGCGCACTGACTGAGCGTGAATGACCGGCCTTGAGGACTTTCTGAGGGACCATATGGCACACTATCACACGATATAGGTAAGACTATCCTCCCACCTATACGCTTATGTCAGTGTTGCTTTGTCTGTACCACAATATGGCATAAAAACTATTCATATTAGCATAGACTTAGGGTTATTTTCATTCTCTAAAATGTTGCAACAGACGGCATTTTTGCGAGCGTACTTTGCCGGGCGGTTTTCTGAAACTTGAAGGCTTTATGCTAAAATATGTGAAGCAAAGCAGAAATAATTTGGACCCTACAAGCTGCTTTTGAATGCATCATTAAGAGTCCTGTTTTTGGGCCGACGTGGAGGGGCTATTCTAGGTGAGGCCGAAGGGGGAAGAGGTGAGGGATGCTGGGAAAACATGATTCACATCTGTCATCCACCAATAAAACGTTTTTGCATATTTTTAGATCTATTTTTTCGTGAATTACAAAATAAGATCAGTTGGTTCATTTCTTAGACCCCTTGATAGTTTTAAGCTACTAGGGCTAGAACACATGAAGCAATGAATTATAACTAATTCATTGCTGAGATTGTCTGGTCTTACCATGTGTAAACTCTGGTCCATGATCATTTCCTACATGTACGTCTGGTCTTACCATGTGTAAACTCTGGTCCATGATCATTTCCTACATGTACGTCTGGTCTTACCATGTGTAAACTCTGGTCCATGATCATTTCCTACATGTACGTCTGGGTCTGATCCTAGTGGCTGCAGTTTCCTCGGTTGAATCTCCTCCGACCAATCAGAGAGCGGGGGAGGCGGGTGTTGTAGGTCGGTGTCGGTGACGTCAAGAGTTTGTGCTGAATTTACTGGTTGTAGTTTGTCGGAGAATGCAATAGTAAAATAATTCAATTCAATGTATTCTAGTATAGCCCTAAATCACAACAGCAGTCATCCCAGAGGACTTAAAAAAACCAACACAGATCAGAGACCAATGTTTTAGAACATGTTTTAGAATGTTAGAGTGTCCCGGGACATCACCACAGTCCCCAGCGAGATCCACACTGAGAGGAATCTGATTTCCGATTCAGATCTATTTATTATGTCGTCTCCCGAAGGAAAAATGTGCCTTGCCTTGGGGGGGGGGGGGGGGGGGGTCACAATACGCAGTGCGTATTGTGAGTCAGAACTAAACATGGGGAGGCTGCTTTTCAGATTCATGCTGCTAAAATCTGGAACAATCTTCCTGAAGATGTGAGACAGGCCTCCTCTCTGACAATGTTTAAAACCAGGTTAAAGACAGTTCTGTTTAGCTGTGCTACAACTGAGGGATTTTATATTTTTATCTTTCTTTTTAATGTTCTGTGATTATTTATGATTTTAATGCTATCTTGTTTTGTTCAGCACTTTGAGTTGCCTTGTGTATGAATTGTGCTATACAAATAAACTTTCCTTGCCTTGCCTTGCCTAGAGAACATGAGTCTTGGTGAAGTTCTGGGCCTGTCTAATCACTGACTGCTAAAAAATGAGTCTGAGATGAGATTAGAGTGGACAGCGACACTCCCATGATCTTCCCGGCTACCATTCTGTATATATAGATTCAATACTCGCTCTACAGATTGTCAACAAAACATTATGGGTCACTCCAAATACTCTAAGCCTGCAGAGAAAATACAGCCGCTGATGGATCTTTGCACAGATACACACTTCATTGTCCATTTCCAGCCCAAGGCACCTCTACGATGAAACCTGCTCAATTATTTGTCCATGAATGAAGACGCTCTTACGGTCCCCCATCACACAGATTTATGAACTGGTCGACTGCAGATGTGTGGCCACTGGTGTCAGAGGTATAATGTAAACAAAAGAGAAGTGCTAACCGTACCCTGGGGCCTGTACTGCAGACTTTCCCTCGAAAACACAGAATTGACCCTGACCTTTTGAGAGCGCTTTGGTAAAGAAGAGTAGTACCATTTAATCAGCCAGGTGTTATTTAAATGGGCTAGGACAAGACCCAGGACGGAGGCTGTAGACCCAGGACGGAGGCTGTAGACCCAGGACTGAGGCTGTAGATCCAGGACTGAGGTTGAAGGGCCAGGACTGAGGCTGTAGATCCAGGACTGAGGCTGTAGAGCCAGGACTGAGGCTGTAGATCCAGGACTGAGGTTATAGATCCAGGACTGAGGCTGTAGACCCAGGACTGAGGTTTTAGAGCCAGGACTGAGGCTGTAGACCCAGGACTGAGGCTGTAGATCCAGGACTGAGGCTGTAGATCCAGGACTGAGGCTGTAGACCCAGGACTGAGGCTGTAGATCCAGGACTGAGGCTGTAGACCCAGGACTGAGGCTGTAGATCCAGGACTGAGGCTGTAGATCCAGGACTGAGGCTGTAGATCCAGGACTGAGGCTGTAGACCCAGGACTGAGGCTGTAGACCCAGGACTGAGGCTGTAGACCCAGGACTGAGGCTGTAGATCCAGGACTGAGGCTGTAGACCCAGGACTGAGGCTGTAGATCCAGGACTGAGGCTGTAGACCTAGGACTGAGGCTGTAGACCCAGGACTGAGGCTGTAGACCCAGGACTGAGGCTGTAGACCCAGGACTGAGGCTGTAGAGCCAGGACTGAGGCTGTAGAACCAGGACTGAGGCTGTAGACCCAGGACTGAGACTGTAGACCCAGGACTGAGGCTGTAGATCCAGGACTGAGGCTGTAGACCCAGGACTGAGGCTGTAGACCCAGGACTGAGGCTGTAGACCCAGGACTGAGGCTGTAGATCCAGGACTGAGGCTGTAGAGCCAGGACTGAGGCTGTAGACCCAGGACTGAGGCTGTAGACCCAGGACTGAGGCTGTAGACCCAGGACTGAGGCTGTAGAGCCAGGACTGAGGCTGTAGAACCAGGACTGAGGCTGTAGACCCAGGACTGAGACTGTAGATCCAGGACTGAGGCTGTAGAACCAGGACTGAGGCTGTAGACCCAGGACTGAGACTGTAGATCCAGGACTGAGGCTGTAGACCCAGGACTGAGGCTGTAGAACCAGGACTGAGGCTGCTGTAGACCCAGGACTGAGGCTGTAGATCCAGGACTGAGGCTGTAGATCCAGGACTGAGGCTGTAGACCCAGGACTGAGGCTGTAGATCCAGGACTGAGGCTGTAGATCCAGAACCTAAGCTACACAACCTCCTTTAGTTAAAATTCCTCTAGTGGATTTTTGCCAGATCAATTTGTTTCAGCATTAATTCTTTCTGCTCTGGTCTGGACCAGTGTAAAACCATAAACACTGTACTGCAGCAACATAAACATAACGTTTTTAAAGCACAAAAACCACTGTTTTAGAGCCTTTTAGGACTTAGGCTCATTCAAAAGTAAAAGTTCTCTGTTATATTGGTTTGGTATGTACAGTATCGATCATATTTTCATATTAACAGTGACTCTGATAATTACACGACTGCAGAATGAAATCAATGATCCTGTATTTCACTCACCTTTCTAGCTCCCAACAACATTGATTAATGGAAAGGCTAATCAGCCCAGAAATCGATGATCAAAGTAATCGTTTAATACATTCTACACGCCGCCGTGGACCGACGCCAACAAGGCTTAGTAACTCACTGAGGATGATGTTAGGAGTGGGACGAAAGCCTCTCTTCACCGACCAAACTTGAATGTGCGTGTGTGTGCGTGTGCGTGTGTGTGCGTGTGCGTGTGTGTGTGCGTGTGTGTGCGTGTGCGTGTGTGTGTGTGTGGGTGTGCGTGTGCGTGGGTGTGTGTGCGTGTGTGCGTACGTGTGTGTGTGTGTGTGTGCGTGTGTGTGCGTGTGTGCGTACGTGTGCGTGTGTGCGCGTGCGTGCGTGCGTGTGTGTGCGTACGTGTGCGTGTGCGTGTGTGTGTGTGTTTAGTCATCACGCGCCTCACGCTGCATCAAAGAGAAAGCTGTACGTTCAGTGAAGCAGGTGCCAGGGTCAGAGTCGCAGCATGACTCACTGTGTGTATCTAAATGTGTTTGAATACTGCGAGTGTGATCACGGTTAAGACGTGCAACGACTAACAATAATTACTAATGGCTAAGAAGATGCTATATGTTAGCAAAAGACCTACATGTTTTTCTGCATGTACTGTGTCTATCCTAAAATGTTTGTTGAAATATATGTTTGTTTTGCTGTTGAATAACTGTCAAAAGGAGCGCGGAAATATGTTATTAGATTACGCAGCCAGCCTTGATGTTTGTTCATCGAACTGAATTTCTCCATTTGTGAGATAATAAAGGATTGATTGATTGATTGGCTAATTCTTATTCCGGGTCCACCCCCACAGGCCCGGGGTGGTATTGCAGCATGTCACCACCGCCCCCACTGGTGGTGACATAAACATAAATAAATGGATTCCAGAGGGTCTGAGGTTTACAACAAGGTACAGCATGACTGTATTGGTGGAGCTGAAGTTGGTTGGATGACACTGTCAAAGTGCATCAATGGCAACTTTGTGTTAGCAGCAGAAGGCCAGTTTTTATTGGTAGAAGAAGAGCAAGATATTTTATTTCTATAGAACATTTCATAAAGGACTGCAAGGTCACAAGGACAGTGGTACCAAAGTACAAAATGAAAGAAAAGACCGACGTCACAGGCTAAATATGAGAACGTTTAAACAGTGAGTCTTTAGTTGGTTCTTCTGTGCGCTCTGGGCCGGAGAACATTTGATATCATTCGGCAGAGGATTCAATTTACAAGGAGCGTGATGGGAGCCGGCCGCTTCTTCCACTGTTATTAATTGAAAAAGCTGATTTAAAGATGTGACAAAAAATACATGCAGAAAAACTCCGGAACATTTTAGGATCTAGTTACATGGAAATGACCGAGTTTATAAGTTGTGTAGCATTTACCCCTAGCCTGGTCTTACCATGTGTAAACTCTGGTCCATGGTCATTTCCTACATGTACGTCTGGTCTTACCATGTGTAAACTCTGGTCCATGATCATTTCCTACATGTACGTCTGGTCTTACCATGTGTAAACTCTGGTCCATGGTCATTTCCTACATGTACGTCTGGTCTTACCATGTGTAAACTCTGGTCCATAATCATTTCCTACATGTACGTCTGGTCTTACCATGTGTAAACTCTGGTCCATGATCATCTCTTACATGTACGTCTGGTCTTACCATGTGTAAACTCTGGTCCATGATCATCTCTTACATGTACGTCTGGTCTTACCATGTGTAAACACTGGTCCATGATCATTTCCTACATGTACGTCTGGGTCTGATCCTAGTGGCTGCAGTTTCCTCGGTTGAATCCCCTTCGACCAATCAGAGAGCGGGGGAGGCGGGTCTTGTAGGTCGGTGTCGGTGACGTCAAGAGTTTGTGCTGAATTTGCCGGTTGTAGTTTGTCGGAGAATGCGATAGTAAAATAATCTGTTCTGGTTCAATCCAAATATCAAGAAACTGAAGCCGGAGCAAGAGGAATGTTTAGTAAATGTCACTGAAGCAAATATGTTGTGGCTCTACTCCCCACGGGCTCCGTTAGTGGCAAAGGAGATGGCTAAATGCTAAAGCTAGGCTACATGCTAAAGCTAGGCTACATGCTAAATGCCTCATTCACTCGGGCGCATTACATGGGCTGCACTGTGGCTGAGTGGATTGCATTTTGAATCCCGGTCGGAACAGGGCCTTTCTGAGTGGAGTTTGCATGTTCTCCTCGTGTCTGCGTAGGTTTCCTCCAGGTGCTCCGGTTTCCCCTACCACTAAAAACATGTACAATAGGTCTGTGCCTCTTGTTTTCCGGCCCCGCTACAGTCAGAGACAAATGCCCACAATTGTAAACCGCTTTGACTCTGTTCTGTGAAAGGCTCTATATAAATAAACATTACTTACTTATTTACTTACAGCGCTGTAAACTCAGATCCAATCGTTTCAATCTGCAAAAGTCAACCCCTCCGACCTGCTAACGGAGTCAATGCAGCAAATCCATCATGATGCTGTGGTAAGACTGGGCTAATTTACTCCTGAACTAAAGACACAAAAAAGTATTGATTTTTAAAGTGTTGGTAGATGCAGTGAAAAAGCTCTAAACTGTGATTACTTTGACAAAGGGGCAAGAGGGTGGATTATTTCTGAATGATTTTTTTATTTTTGGTTATTTCATTACTAACAAACTCCACTCACTGACGATAATACAACCAAAAAAAAGAATTGGGCGGAAGCAGCTTTTATGATCCCGACCTGAGCTCACGCCACCTACAGGTCATTAACTACTGAAACTATGGAAACAATAAAATAAAGTACATATTACTGATTAAAAACATAACTTTGCTAAAACAATGTATTTTTGTTATATTTTTATTATTATTATTATTATTACTTTGAAGGCAAGGAATATGTATTAATTGAAACAGGGCCTTTCTGAGTGGAGTTTGCATGTTCTCCTGGTTTCCTCCAGGTGCTCCGGTTTCCCCTACCACAAAAAACATGTAAAACAGTTCTGATTACTTAATTATTTCACATTTTAATGATTCAAAGAGATATGTCTGTTCTCACCACCGCTTCGAAGTTGACTCAATGAACTAAATTTGGTTTTCGCACTAATTATGTCTCAATGGGAATTTCATATAGTTTCCCTAAAATAGATCAATATTTAAACATCACAAAGCAGACAGCAGCTTTATCAAAACGAATCGTGTTTTAAAGTGACTAACTGCTTTATGTCTGACGGACCGGAAAAAAAACCTGCTCAAATCAAAATATCAAGATAAATGCTGTTGATTTGAGTCATGTTTTTATGTCTCCTTCACTCAGTCTGTCCGTCAGTCACAGGAGGACGAGAGAAACTGCTCTGAGCTGAAAAGGGAAAGGATTTATGTTCATGTTTACCACAAAACACAACCATTAGTCTAATACAAATTATTTATAGATGTTTGGGAGTCTATCTATCTATCTATCTATCTATCTATCTATCTATCTATCTATCTATCTATCTATCTACAGTATCTATCTATCTATCTATCTATCTATCTATCTATCTATCTATCTATCTATCTATCTATGTATCTATCTATCTATCTATCTATCTATCTATCTATCTATCTATCTATCTATCTGTCTATCTGTCTATCTACAGTATCTATCTATCTATCTATCTATCTACAGTATCTATCTACAGTATCTATCTATCTATCTATCTACAGTATCTATCTATCTATCTATCTATATCTATCTATCTATCTATCTATCTATCTATATCTATCTATCTACAGTATCTATCTATCTATCTATCTATCTACAGTATCTATCTATCTATCTATCTATCTATCTACAGTATCTATCTATCTATCTATCTATCTATATCTATCTATCTATCTATCTATCTACAGTATCTATCTATCTATCTACAGTATCTATCTACAGTATCTATCTATCTATCTACAGTATCTATCTACAGTATCTATCTATCTATCTACAGTATCTATCTATCTATCTATCTATCTACAGTATCTATCTATATCTATCTATCTATCTATCTATCTATATCTATCTATCTACAGTATCTATCTATCTATCTATCTATCTACAGTATCTATCTATCTATCTATCTACAGTATCTATCTATCTATAGTATCTATCTATCTATCTATCTATCTATGTGTTTTTTTAGAGCAGAATGAGCGAGCGTTTGATAAATCATTCTTGACCGAGTCTGAAGAAATCCACCGACCTCCAACGGCACCAAACGCCGCTCCCCGAGGACTGTCTGCAAAATCCATCATACGTTGTTTCAATTAGTTCAGCCCTTCATCCTGCGACTGCGCTTGTCTGATAACTTAATCAAGAACACTTGTACTTAGCAAAGACGTTAGCTCAACAATTACTGCTTTTTGACACTTTAGCTTCACTCGTGTTGGAGAAACGGTTAGCATATTTTCTAAACTTGCATCTTCATTTTTGACCAGTGTGGGTGGATCCCGGCTCCAAAATGTCTATTAGCATGTGGCGATGACGTGATGAAATCTAACTCCTAGCTGGTGGGGGTGTACCCGGAAAGAGAATTACCCCATGCTTTTGTATGGCGTCTTCTTTCCTCTCGAAAAAGGTTTTACAGGATGGTTCAAAAGTGGGTCTTGGTCCAAAAGTGGGTCTTGGTCCAAAAGTGGCTCTTGGTTCAAAAGTGGTTCTTGGTCAAAAAAGTGGTTCTTGGTTCAAAAGTGGTTCTTGGTCAAAAAAGGGGTTCTTGGTCCAAAAGTGGCTCTTGGTTTAAAAGTGGTTCTTGGTCCAAAAGTGGTTCTTGGTTCAAAAGTGGGTCTTGGTCCAAAAGTGGTTCTTGGTCCAAAAGTGGTTCTTGGTTCAAAAGTGGGTCTTGGTCCAAAAGTGGTTCTTGGTCCAGATCCTGTCGATGTTGAGGGGAGAATATATTTTTGAACCAGTCTAGTTTAGCCGCTGTGGACTTTTGAATGCACTCGTGAAATGAATGGGGCTAGTGCAGCTAACATATGCACAAATGTGTTTTTTCACATTTTCCTGCCCGGCGGCCATTTTGAAAAAGCCACAGAAGGCAAAAGTGATGTCACATTAGTTTCAATGTTGGAGATAGGCGTCACTACATCTGATAATATTTACAGTCTATGTTTCCGACAAATCTTAGTCAGAGTTGTCGAGCTAGCGTTCTTTGATTTGTGTTGTCTTGTTCTGTTTCACCCTTTAATCCCACACACAGTTAAAGTTTGGTGCTTTAAATATTCATATGGCAGGGATTGTTTTGAAGATATAATGCGTCGTATATATACTTCTTAATCTTGCGGGATCCGGGCGGTGCACTCTGGATTTATCGAACGCTGCAGATGGAGAGCCACAGATGTAAACAAGAAGCAAAGGCAAGGCCAGGGCTCAGAGCGACGGACTGGGACACACTGCAGCCGCTACAGGGAGGTCACTGAAACAAGTGCAAACAGTGCATCTGTAGTATGTATCATTATAGTGTTTATTATTATAGTATGTATCATTATAGAACAAGAACAGTGTCGAGGCGAAAGACAAGGCAAGTTTAGTGGTATTTTTATTTAACCATTATTTAACCAGGAGAACCTCACTGAGATTAATAATCCCGTTTTCAAGAGTGTCCAGGAGAAGAGGGAACACATTCAGCATACATTTACACTGTATAGTAATAAGATGAGATAGTAGCTAAGTAAGTAATGTTTATTTATATAGCGCATTTTACAGACCAAGGTCACCAAAACCGCTTTTAGATATTTTCCCATTCACACACAACGATGACAGAAGCGAGGCGCTGAACACACTGGATCTGTCTGTGTCTCTCCATCCGTCCGTCAGTCCGTCCGTCAGTCCGTTCGTCTGTCTGTTCGTCAGTCCGTCCGTCAGTCCGTCCGTCAGTCCGTTCGTCAGTCAGTCCGTCAGTCCGTCCGTCAGTCCGTCCATCTGTCCGTCAGTCCGTCCGTCAGTCCGTCCGTCCGTCAGTCCGTCCGTCAGTCCGTTCGTCAGTCCGTCCGTCAGTCCGTCTGTCAGTCCGTTCGTCAGTCCGTTCGTCAGTCCGTTCGTCAGTCCGTTTGTCAGTCCGTTTGTCAGTCCGTCAGTCTGTTCGTCAGTCCGTCCGTCAGTCAGTCCGTCAGTCAGTCCGTCCGTCAGTCCGTCCGTCCGTCAGTCCGTTCGTCAGTCCGTCCGTCAGTCCGTTCGTCAGTCTGTCCGTCAGTCCGTTCGTCAGTCCGTCCGTCCGTCAGTCCGTCCGTCAGTCCGGCCGTCAGTCCGTTCGTCAGTCCGTCCGTCAGTCCGTCCGTCAGTCTGTCCGTCAGTCCGTTCGTCAGTCCGTCCGTCAGTCCGTCCGTCAGTCTGTCCGTCAGTCCGTTCGTCAGTCCGTCCGTCCGTCAGTCCGTCCGTCCGTCAGTCCGTCCGTCAGTCCGTTCGTCAGTCCGTTCGTCAGTCCGTCCGTCAGTCCGTTCGTCAGTCTGTCCGTCAGTCCGTTCGTCAGTCCGTCCGTCCGTCAGTCCGTCCGTCAGTCCGGCCGTCAGTCCGTTCGTCAGTCCGTCCGTCAGTCCGTCCGTCAGTCTGTCCGTCAGTCCGTTCGTCAGTCCGTCCGTCAGTCCGTCCGTCAGTCCGTCCGTCAGTCCGTTCGTCAGTCCGTCCGTCAGTCCGTCCGTCAGTCCGTTCGTCAGTCCGTTCGTCAGTCCGTCCGTCAGTCCGTTCGTCAGTCTGTCCGTCAGTCCGTTCGTCAGTCCGTCCGTCCGTCAGTCCGTCCGTCAGTCCGTCCGTCAGTCCGTGCGTCAGTCCGTCCGTCAGTCCGTCCGTCAGTCTGTCCGTCAGTCCGTTCGTCAGTCCGTCCGTCAGTCCGTTCGTCAGTCTGTCCGTCAGTCCGTTCGTCAGTCCGTCCGTCCGTCAGTCCGTCCGTCCGTCCGTCCGTCCGTCCGTCCGTCCGTCCGTCCGTCCGTCCGTCCGTCCGTCCGTCCGTCAGTCCGTTCGTCAGTCCGTCCGTCCGAGTCTGTCCGTCAAGCAGCTTCTTCCCCTTTTTTCATTTTTTGGAATAATATGGGGAAGATAAAAGGCCAGGGTTAGGGCGGGCGGACATTCGTTCATCCGTCCGTCCGTCCGCCCTAACCCTGGCCTTTAAAACCATCGTACTAATTTCATTTTGTATTTGTGAATTGGGTGGCGACTGATTACAACCCCAGACCCAAAAAGGAAAAAAGGGGAAGAAGAAGAAGATGGATGGACTAAGGTCTCCAAACTGTGAACCCCTCCCACGTCAATGGAGCAAATCCAGACTTTAGAACATAACGAAATGCGTATGGTGGTATGGTAAGACCAGGCTTATTGAAGAGGTGTAGTTGTATAACGCCTAATTCAATTTACACCGATATCTCTTTTGTAATGATTCTGTATGCAGCGTTTTACCTGAAAGGTTTAGGAAGGGATTTCATATGTATAATGCAGATTTCACAGTAAACATCCTTTCATGAAAACCACATTATTTGTCTGTTTTTCCAGATGTAATGTATGTGAAGTTAGAGCTGTCCTGCTGCTTGAAAACAGAGAAGTAGTGGTATTATGGAGGAGAGGATGCGGTGGCGATGCTGTTAGTGTGGGCTGATCAGGAAACACTGTTAGGCAATCTAATTTATTTTTCATACACTGCCTGGATGGAATGTCATATATCATGCAGTGCAGCAATTGGGATCCACGCGGAGGCTCGAGGCAGATAAAAGGAGTGATGAAAGATAGAAGGAGGATTCAGCTGGATTCTCTACAGGAGACATCTCCACTGAGAACTAAGGAAGGGAAAAACTCACACTATTGTCGCTGTATGAAGCCACTGTAACAGACAACACTATTGTATCGTCATAATAAAAAAAGCATTGCATCGGTTTTTACAGCGGGACACACAAAGACACTTCACACTTTCACTTCATACACAGCGAATAACTACCACTGACAGAAGTGGTTTGGTATTTACTTAAGGACAAAAATTAACACAAGGCAGAGATGTATTGTAGCTGGTTATAGCAAAGATCCAAATGTCCAACTTTAGTCCTTGGGCTGATGTTACAGATTCATCTAAACTGGTTCTAATAACTGTGACTTACTCTTACAGACTTTAAATTAGAATTTTTACAAAGCATTTAAATTCCTATCAATCAAAATACAGTACAATTGTTACCCACACTTACTCACTCCCTACAAAGTTAAACGTGTGTGCAGACCGTTCTTTTTAGTAGCCATTTCTAAGTCAAACAAGAAAATGTTGTAAATGTCGTACACACAATAATCTGTGTGTTCCACTGACTCATGGCTGTTACTGAGAAAGCAGATTTAGAAAAAGTTGTTCAGTGTGAGGAAACCAGTCTGTGCCATCGGCCCCTAACACTGCCACCAACCATTCACACACCAGACTTATTCTAATGTGGGGGAAGTGTCTTGCCAAAGGACAAAACCACAACTTGGCACTTAACAGCCGCCCCACTGTGGCACCTGGTGTTCCCAGAGGTCTCCCATCACAGCACTAACCAGGCCCTGCCCTGCACAGCTTCAGAGGTCTGACTGGATCTGGCTTTTACCTACAGGTGTGGCCACAAATCAAAGATATATTGCAAAAGAAAATAATATAAACTTTAAACAAGACACAAAATTAACAGAAATAAATAAAAGTTTGAAAAAGTGGCTGCACAAAGCAACATAATCCAACACACAGACACACACACACACTCAACACATGCACAACACACGCTCAACACATGCACAACACACACACACTCACAACAAACACAACACACACACACACTCAACACAAACACAACACACGCTCAACACATGCACCACACACACACACACACACTCACAACAAACACAACACACACACACACACACTCAACACATGCACAACACACGACCGGACACAGGCCCAAACACTCTCCGACCACACACCTCCCTCTCTCTGGCTCTGAGCTGAAATCCTTGCTTTTCTTTGTCTGATATAGAAAATAACCAAACACATATTAATGCATAGTTTGGTGCAAATATGAAAATAAACCACCATCGCACGTTTACATCCACATGTTCAGTAAATAATTCATTTATAAAATAGTTTTTAAAAAAGAATGCAAAAAAGCAACACAAAAGTATAAAGTGGTTCGCTTGGGCCCTAAAGTTGTTACAATGTTGCAGAACTAGTTCGGTTCTCATTCACACCTGTGTTTTTGCAAATGAACCAACCACTGTAGATGTTACATATTCCGCCACCCATGTGGTGGCGCTGTTTACAAAATACTGTGTATTGGATGACGTATGTGACTGTGCTACTCTGCGTTTTTTGGCTATTTTTTATCATCGTTGTTTTGTGCCGCACAAATACTGTTGTTCCAGTTTGTATCGCGGATTCAGCACGAGAACAATCTGCGGGTGTTTTTGACTATTCTATCATATAAAAAAACAATGTGTGTGTCAAAAAGTGAGCTACGCAACAGGGCAGGGCCATTTTGAGGCCGGTCTGCGTTCTCACCAGCAGCGAACCAGACTGGAGTCCACATGGGACCGCACTGAGACCAGCTCCATATGGTGGTCTCGGTGCGGTTCTTTAGTCCGGACCAAATTTAACTGGTCCACTTTCACACCTGCTCAAACGAACCGTACTTGCAGGTGTTCCAGACTCCAGTCCGCTTTAAGTGGACTAAATGGTGCAGGTGTGAAAGCACCCCCAGACTCCAGTCCGCTTTAAGTGGACTAAATGGTGCAGGTGTGAAAGCACCCTGGGCCTTTCCAGTGGCGGCCATGTTTTGGCTAATCATACAGTACCACACAGTTCTAATGAATTGAATTTAAAATATATTTATACTTATAATCTCTTATGTATCAAGCAAATATGTTCATTGGAATAACACATGGTCAAAACATGTTTTCAAACGCCACCATTTCTAGTCATGTTAATGTTGTTTTTTTTGCCATAATGATTTTAAGGCCAAACGGCGGCCATCTTGAAAATGACCTCTTTCCGCGGTTGTCAAACTTCGGTAAACCTTTAGTGTTTTATTAATACATCTGAGACTACTATAAAACACTGACAAACCTTTTGCTATAATTGTTTCGGGGGAAAAGTCATAGATGCAGCAGACAAGCAGGAAAAACTCAAAATTCAACTGAAAACGTGAAACTAATCCGTGTTTTTGACTTAGTTCATTCAAAGTGACAAACACCAAGCCTTCTTTTGCTATGGCTTTGAATATTTACATTTTCCGAGATATGTTTACAATCTGTGACCTAAATATGAGCTTTATAACAAACAAGTCCGTGGTACATCTGACTCTGTATGAGCTGAGTTTGTCATATGTTATTTTCACGATATTGGAACGATATTCTAGTTTTCCTTCAGAGAGACTTCAAAACACCACATGTTTTCTGCGACCGTAAAGAAAAAGCTCAGTCATGCAATTATTGTGATTGTTTGCGTTTGGCGTTGGCCTAAATGTCTGACAGCAGAGATTAGGAAAGAAATAGACACAGGGAGCGTTTGTTCTTCTGCCTGACTTACAGACGCATAAACAAACTGTGTGTGTGTGTGTGTGTGTGTGTGTGTGTCTGTTTTATACCTTTATCTACTACAATATCATCAAATATATAACCATTTAATAAATACGTTTTATTTTTACTCTTATCAATTTTTTTTATGTAACTGTGTCTGTGCAATTAGTGTGTGTGTGTGTGTGTGTGTGTGTGTATGTGTGTGTGTGTGTGTGGTGTGTGTTGTGCATGTGTTGAGTGTGTATGTGTATGTATGTATGTGTGCGTGGTGTGTGTCTGTGTGTATGTGTGTGTGTGTGTGTGTGTTGTGCATGTGTTGAGTGCACTTGTTTTCAACTCCTAGTGGGTTCCATAACCTGAGATTCCACTCACGTCATGGGGACTGGTTTTACGTGGTGGGGCCCGAACACCGGACCCCACTGGTCCAAGCTTAATAATCAATGGGTAATGCTTTTCTAACGGTCCTTATGCAGTCTCTGTAAAAATATGGAAAGGACCCCTGGAGGTTTACTTTCCTGAAAAAAGTGTGTTATGTGTCGGAACCCTGGTGGTGGGTTGCGGGATATCAAGGAGGGGCACACTGGGGCAATTTCAGTCCAGCAGGCTGGAGCCAATCATGGAGCAGCACAACAGAGGCTGGAGCCAATCATGGAGCAGCACAACAGAGGAAATCAGGTGTCAGGCTAGAAAAAGGTGCAAGTGTGTGGTTCATTAGGCTGCAAGAAATCATGGAGGAGCACACTGAAGCGCACGCTTACAAACCACTGGTAAGTGCTGACTACAAGTCATGACTTCAAATTGTTATATAGAATGATTACAAATTATTTGTTGTTTGTGCAGCTTAGTCAAGAGTCCCTAATTGATGAAGTCGACTCAGATTCTGACGATTTAACTGTCAAGAAGAAACCTGTAAAAAAGTATGGAAAAAGAAAAATCAAAAACACTTTTCTTCAAGACTCGGAAAGTGACGAACCAAAGGCAAATAAGATTGTTATCATGCAGCTGCAAAAGAAGAAAAATGGGGGGCGAGTATACAGCAAGAGACACTTCTGCCTCTACTGTTCAATGTCCTGCCACAAAATGTCCCGTCATTTGACTAGAAAACATGGAAATGAAAGTGACGTAGCCAGAGCATTGGCTCTACCTGTGAAATCTAAAGCACGTAAACTTCAGTTTGATTTGATCAGGAATAGTGGAAACCGTGAGCACAATTTTGAGGTTTTAAAGGCCGGCATTGGAACTTTAGTCCCAGCTAAACAGCCAAATTCCCCAGTTAAATCCAGTGAGTTTTTGCACTGTATAGACTGTGGGGCATTGCTTAAGCGAAAGTCGCTGTGGAGGCATGTGGCCAGGTGCCGGCTTTCACAGAAAGATGCCCAGGCTAAACCAGGTAGAAGTAGGGTCCAGTCCCTCTGCTCCCTAGCCCAGCCTGTACCGGAGGGCATCAGCAAAAAGCTGTGGTCTTTAATTTCGGCAATGCATCAGGATGAGGTCACGGGTGTTGTCAAAGCAGAAAAGGGGATTCTGAGACTCGGAGAGCACCTGTACTTAAAACACGGGCATGATAAGACAAAGCATGATTACATTAGGCAGAAAATGAGAGAAGTCGGTAGGTTAATTAACGAAGCAAAAACCGCAGGGAAACTGAAAACAATTAAGGATTTCTTTATTCCTTCCAACTTTAACCATGTGATTGATGCAGTCAGGTCTGTGGCTGGATATGATGAGGAAACAAATCAATACAAGACTCCATCCTTGGCCCTCAAACTCGGCCATAGCCTCAGAAAGCTAGGAGATATTCTTGAATGTGACTCAAAAATGGAGCATTGTGTTGATGAACTATTTATTAAAAACCTCCAACGAAGCCGGCTGCTTTTTGAGAAGAGGTGGGACGTCTGTGTTTCTTCTGCTGCCCTACAGACCCTCCGGCAAGCCAAGTGGAACACTCCGGACCTGCTCCCTCTGACTGAGGACGTTAGAGCCATGCATGCACATATTGAGGTATGTCGACCTGAATATGTGCAAACCCTAATAAGTGAGCCAACGTCTAAGCATTGGTCTAAACTGGCAGTTTTGACTCTTTGTGAGGTCATCATTTTCAATCGAAGAAGGGAAGGTGAGGTTTCAAAGATGCCACTGACAGCCTTTACCTTAAGAAGTAAGACTGGGATCCATTCTGACATTGCTCTGGGACTGTCCCAACTTGAGAAAAAGCTGTGTCAGCATTTTCAACGCATTGAAATTAAAGGGAAAAGAAGTCGGAAAGTGCCGGTTCTTTTGACTCCTGAAATGATTGCTTCGATGGAGGTGCTGGTGGAGAACAGAAGGGCCTGTTCCATCTCTGACCATAACCCATACTTCTTTTCCCGCCCGGGCGCAGACACCCACATCAGGGGATCAGACTCCCTACGCCAGGTAGCCAAAGAATGTGGTGCGGTGCATCCAGAGATGCTATCCTCAACCAAACTTAGAAAGCACATAGCTACTATGTCTACAGTTCTCAATATGAAAGAGAATGAGATGGACATACTTGCCAACTTCCTCGGCCATGACATTCGCATCCACAGGCAATATTACAGACTACCAGAGGGGACACTGGAGCTGGCCAAAATCAGCAAAGTGTTGATGGCCATGGAGCAGGGAAGAGTGACGGAATTCGAAGGAAAGAGCCTCGACCAGATACAAATTGAGCCTGAAGGTAATTCTTGATATTATTAAAATATGTATGATTTTTTTCCCCTAAAGGCCACTTGTATTTTTATTTTCTGTGCGACAGGGAGAGCAGTAGAGATCCTCTCACAAACGGACGGGCTAAAAGAAACTTCAAGCGGAGAACCTTCAACCATTCATCCAGATGCACCCCATGGTAGTGGCAGTGCCCCTTCTGGTAAGTGTACCAGGTGGGGGATTACAGCCAGGCTGCTTGGTCCTCACCCTGGGAGTGTATATCGCTAATATATTTTTATTTCTCTCCCTAGAACGTGTAAGAAAGCCATGGTCTGCATCTGAGGTGAAGGCTGTGGAGAAGACCATGACACCTTTCATACAGACTGGAAAGGTCCCTGGGAAGTCTCACTGCCTGGCCTGCATTAATGCCTCACCAGATGACCTTAGACATCGGACATGGAGTGGCATTAAATTCTATGTCAAAAATAGAATCAATCAATCAATCAATCAAAGTTTATTTGTAGAGCGCCTTTCATACACAGGGCAACACAAAGCGCTTCACAGTCCACATCACAAATCATCACATAAAACAAACACCAGAATCACAATTAAAACATTAAAATCACACAAAAGATTAAAACACAATTAAAACATTAAAATCACACAAAAGATTAAAACACAATTAAAACATTAAAATCACACAAAAGAATAAAACCATTAAAACTTTCAAAATTACACAAGAAATTTAAAAAAATAAATAAATGACAGCAGTGCATTAAAAATGGAGATAAAATCCTTCAGTTATATGCACAGGCAAACAGAACAGTCTTTAACCTGGATTTGAACATTGACAGAGTAGACGCCTCCCTCACATTTTCAGGGAGATTGTTCCAGATCTTAGCTGCATGGATCTGAAACGCAGCCTCCCCATGTTTGGTTCTCACTCTGGGCACCAGCAGGAGGCCAGTCCCTGTGCTCCTCAGAGTCCGGGCCGGTTCATATGACACCAACATGTCACTAATGTATTCTGGTGCAAGGCCATGGAGAGACTTGTACACAAGCAGAGCCGTTTTAAAATCTATTCTTTGAGCCACAGGAAGCCAGTGCAGAGACCTGAGGACCGGACTAATATGGTCATACTTCCTGGTTCCTGTCAGGACTCTAGCTGCTGCATTTTGGATGTACTGCAGCTGCTTACAGGTCTGTTTGGACAGACCTGTAAGCAGGCCATTGCAGTAGTCTAGCCTGCTGGAGACAAATGCATGGACAAGAATCTCCAAGTCTGCCCTGGACACTATATTTCTAACTTTGGCAATGTTCTTCAGATGGTAAAAAGCTGTTGATGTTATTGATTTTATGTGGCTATTGAAATTTAGGTCTGAGTCCAGTATTACCCCCAAATTTCTGACCTTGTCTGAAGGAAGTAGGGAGAGAGACTGAAGTTGACAAATGACGCCCTCTCTTTGTTTCTGGGGACCAAAGACAATGATTTCGGTTTTGTCTGCATTTAGCTGGAGGAAATTATTTTGCATCCAGTCACTGATCTGTTGGATACAGTGAAGGAGCAAATCCAGTGGTCCACGTTCTCCTGCAGTCAGTGAGACATAGATCTGAGTGTCGTCAGCGTAATTGTGGTAGGACACTTTGTTTCTTTGTATTAACTGACCTAACGGCAGCATGTAGAGATTAAATAGGAGAGGTCCCAGGATCGACCCCTGTGGTACTCCACAGGTCAGGGCCACATGATCTGAGACGCAGTCTCCAATCTCCACAGAGTACTTCCTATCCTCCAGGTAAGACCTAAACCAGTCTAGGGCTGTGCCAGTGACACCAACCCAGTCCTCCAGTCTCTGCATGAGGATCTCATGGTCGACAGTGTCGAACGCGGCACTAAGATCTAACATGACCAAAACTGTGACTTTACCTGCATCAGTGTGAAGTCGAATGTCGTTTGTTACCTTCACTAGAGCGGTCTCAGTGCTGTGGTGGGGTCTAAACCCAGACTGGAACATATCAAAAGAATTATTCATTGTTAAAAATTCAGTAAGTTGTTGGGAGGCCACTTTTTCAAGAATTTTTCCAATAAATGGCAGATTCGATATGGGGCGATAATTTTGAAGTCCCGCAGGATCCAGACTGCTCTTTTTTAGGAGAGGTCTTATGACTGCTGTTTTTAGGGCCATAGGAAATGTTCCTGACGACAGAGACATGTTTACTATTTGTGTCAGTGAAGGTAACAAACTGCTCAGGACGGACTTCAGAAATTTAGAGGGCAATATATCCAGGCTACATGTGGAGGAGCTCAGACTCATGATTATCTTTTTGACAGTTTCAGTATCCACAGGTGCAAAGTGAGTTAGCTCAAAAAGCTTCTCTGGCTGTTGCATTGTTATACGTGCTGTGGAGGTGATAGTGTTTTTGATTCCTTGTACTTTGTCATCGAAAAACTGTGCGAACTCATTACACCTAGATTTAGAGGAAAATTCTAGGGGCAACTTTACAGGGGGGTTCGTTAATCTACCAACTGTTGAAAACATAACACGAAAATTGTTACTGCAACCTCCAATAATGTCAGAAAAATACATTTCTCTTGTTCTACGTAGAACCCGGTTAAATTCACCCAACTCATCTTTAAAGATTTCATAATCGCCCTGGAAATTGGACTTTCGCCACTTCCGTTCGGCCCTCCGGCACTCTTGCTTCTGTGCCCTAACCGAGTCTGCCTTAGTCCATGGGGCCTTTTTCTTACTGGTAACTATTTTAACCGTCACAGGAGCAATGGCGTCCAGAACAGTCAGAACACTGGTGGTGACAGAGTTATACAATTCATCAACAGTAGAGCATGGAGTTTTCTCAAAATTTAGCATTCCCATGAACAGTTCACTTGTGTTTTCATGTATGTGTCTTCTTCTAACATTTGTAAATTCAGCTGGTGGTTTGCTAGCAAAACACATGTCAAAAAATACACAGAAATGATCTGACAAAGCAACATCAACTACATTAACATTTGATACATTAACCCCCTTTGTAATTGCAGGTCAAGAGTGTGCCCCCTGCTGTGGGTGGGGCCACTCACGTGCTGAATGAAACCAAAGGTCTCAAATACAGAAGCCAGCTCCTTTGCATTTCTGTCATCAACATTATCAACATGTACATTAAAATCACCTGTAATAACTAAACTATCAAAATCTGTGCACACGAATGAAAGTAGTTCAGTAAAATGGTCAATAAAATCGCAACATGACTGTGGTGGCCTGTACAGGACAATGAAAAGAGTAGAAGATTGCTTTTGTTCCATTTTAAAAGAAATATACTCAAACGATGAAAATTTTCCAAGGGGAATCACTGCAATTCGAAAACAAAATCTAAAATAAAATTCCTTTAAAATAGTTGTTTGGTTTCTATTGACTGTTTTGTATTACTTAAAGTCTTGGTAAAAAAAGATTATGTCTATGGGTCCCATTCTGAACGGCCCTGTCAAAGGGACCCACCAGGTAACAAAAACGTGTATGTGTGTGTCTGTATGTGTGTGTGTGTGTGTATGCGTGGTGTGTTTGTCTGTATGTATGCAGGTATGTATGCATTGTGTGTGTGTGTGTGTGTGTGTGTGGTGAGTGTTTGTGTAATTTGTGTAATTGTTTTGCCTTGTGTTTTTTAACTGACATTCTGACCATTTGAACTATAAAAAAATACAAATATATATTTTAATAACTCTGGAACAAACTAAACATTATTAGACCTTTTTTAAATAAAGTTTACAAAGAATTGAATGATTTATGACCAGACATAACTTAATTTTTGGAGAGAAAAGTAATTGAGCTGAAATTGAAATGAGCCTCATTAGTTTTTGGACAAATCATTAACGTAGTGTTTGATTGATGTCTCTGCTTTTAATGAGGCTCGATCTTTTTAATTTAAACTCATGAACTAATGTTATTCTAGACATTTCTTTCATAATTGGACTTTAGCTGCAGCGAAACGTTTATTTACAAATGTTTATAGTCTCCTCTTTCATTTTCTGATGTTTTTGATAATTTAGCTTTTATCTCAGCGCTTCTCCCCGTGAAGGAATAATTGTTTACTGTTCATTAGTTCCATTCAGGCTGATTGGCTGAGAGCTGATTGGCTGAGGGCTGATTGGCTGAGGGCTGATTGGCTGAGAGCTGATTGGCTGAGGGCTGATTGGCTGAGAGCTGATTGGCTGAGGGCTGATTGGCTGAGAGCTGATTGGCTGAAAGCTGATTGGCTGAGGGCTGATTTGCTGAGAGATGATTGGTTGAGAGCTGATTGGCTGAGGGCTGATTGGCTGAGGGCTGATTGGTTGAGAGCTGATTGGCTGAGCGATGATTGGCTGAGAGCTGATTGGCTGAGAGCTGATTGGCTGAGAGCTGATTGGCTGAGAGCTGGTGTTCCTCTTTCTTTCACTTTTCGGTCTGAAAAAGCAGATTAAAAAGATGTGAAGCTAAATATACATACAGGAAACAGAGCTGGAGAGATTGGGGTTTTCTATCGATAAGTAATATAGAAAAACATATCAATAATATAATTTAAGTAATTTATTATTCTTTACTAAAGTTATTCCTCTCAGGGCTGAACTGAATTTGAATGGCAGGAAAAAATTGATATTTGGGGAAAATTATCACATGGGGTAGTAATATACAATTTTTTGAGAGAGATGTTCACAGGCAATGCAGTCTGGGATGTTGTAGATTTGCAACATTGGGCCGCTTTGGTGAATAGAGCGGACCTGGTGAAAAACCTAGAGGAGCTAGAATCTACCAATTGGCATGTTCTGTATCTGTATCTATTGCTATTTCAGTTTATGCAGTTTTGGTTTCAAATTATTAGAGGTTGGTCGTGAAACTGACTTGAAATTGATGCCTAGAAAATCTGGTAAAACCACGGAGACTGACATTTTGGACGTGAGACAGCGCCCCCTAGTGAGCAGGTGGACAACTATTTGTAGCTAAAGCTCAAATAAATCCAGCAGTGGTACTTCTGAGTAAAACAGGAATCCAAATTATGGATGTGGAGTAGTTTGGTAATAGTAAGTAAGTAAGTAAGTTTTTATTTATATACCGCCTTTTCACTGCAGATCTGAGTCTCAAAGCGGTTTACAATTGTTAATTTTGGGCATTTGTCTCTCACTCCACACAGAGATGGGAGCGGGGCCAGTACAGGAGGCGCATGCTAGAACTATTGGACATATTTTTAGTGGTAGGGGAAACCGGAGCACCCGGAGGAAACCTACGCAGACACGGGGAGAACATGCAAACTCCACTCAGAAAGGCCCTGGTCCAACCGGGATTCGAACCCAGGACCTTCTTGCTGAGAGGCGAGAGTGCTATCCACTCAGCCACCGTGCCGCCCTAACTTCAATAAGAAATGAAGTTGTTGCAAATCTGCAACACCTGGAGAGGGTCAAATCAGTAAGAGCAGTGCTGACCCCAGACAGAAACATGTGTACAACAAATACAAATTCTAAGATGTGTGTTCTTTTATGAAGCTTTTGGATGAGTCGAGAGTGAAAATAAAGGAACATAATTGAAAGAATGAATGACATATATATATAAAAAAACCTGAATTAATTGAAAAGGTTTTTTTTTGCTTTCAATTATTCAATTTGTCGCATCAAACTGTTTCTTGGGAGATTGGAACTACATGTGTTTTATGTGTTTTCATTCTCTGTGGTTTGAAAATGGGCCCCACTTTAACTCCACTTTAGAAACAGGAGATAAAAACCAGTTTGTAACCAAACAAATCACATCAAATCTGCCTTTAACATGGAAACAACACGGAAGGTAAAGGAAAATCTCGCCGCACATGCAAACAGACGGTGCAATCTCAGTCTAAGCGGGTGACCATCCTTTTCTGGCTCTGTCCTCTGTAAATAACTAAATTACCCCCATTACATTGTGTCCAAACGGCACCATTTCCACCGTGTTGACTTTTCCCTTTGGAACTGTGAGTGCTGCTGTCGAATCACTATGAGGTGATTAAAATGGACGCCGACTTGCCAAAATAAACATTTTTTGCCTGCCTGGCGTTCCCTCATCTGTGCAAATGTGCCACTTTAGATATTATTCTCCGTGGCACTTGTTGTTATGTTTTTGTACAGTTGTCATTGCTGCTTTTTCTCTTTTTTTCCCAGAATCACTTTCAGCTTTCCCCAT
The DNA here is from genome assembly GCA_964034765.1 of Knipowitschia caucasica. Classification (NCBI taxonomy): domain Eukaryota; kingdom Metazoa; phylum Chordata; class Actinopteri; order Gobiiformes; family Gobiidae; genus Knipowitschia; species Knipowitschia caucasica. Next base: position 1,295,281 of record OZ035834.1, on the reverse strand, counting down.
TACAGGGACATTACAGTATCACACGGAGGCGCAATAGAAAGGGGTCTTATGCGCCCCCTGTTGTGTTGCAAATCTTCTGGCTATAGAACAGATATGTTTTTGGGGAGGTCTTCCAGCAGTCATGGATTCTTCTCTTGGTTAGATTTTGATTCTCGTTGGCGGACAATACTACGGTGAACCTCCCTCTGACCTGACCTCGTTTACGGCTCCACCACAATAACCCAATTATAGCTGTTTATATCTGTAGAAGGGAGGATGGAGCATGTCTTGACCCTTGACTGAATACAGCTGCTGCTACTGGTGCTGCTGGTTCTGCTGCTGCTGGTGCTGCTGTAAGTAAGTAGGTATACGTTTATTTATACAGCCCATTTTAACAGACCAAGGTCACCCGAAGCGCTTTACAATGTTCAGAGTTCAGATATTTAAAAGATATTAGATAATTGTGGATGTAAAATCATTTCAATCTGGAGAGATCATTTGCTGGAGATTCATTTTATTTGCCATTTGCAGTAAAACCACATTCTTCTGCTAAAGTCCCCAGTGTGCACGAGACAAGCACAGGAACAAAACACGGTTAAAAATACAAAAAACAAACAACATTTTGGAAACATTGGTCACTGTGAAATCTCCATATTGGTGCCAGAAGGTGGCGCTGTGGCAGGGACTACGAACGGAAAATAGCATGAGGCTAAATCTGGTGAAGCCATGTTTTTTAAGTAACTACACGCTGTCTGTCACCGGTGGGAGGTGGCATTGGCCTTGAGACCTTCTTCACCGACTCCTACTGATATCTGCTGTCGTCGTGTCCTTGAGCAAGACACATAACCCCATTTTACCTGAAGCCCCCCGATTAAAGATCCTCCTGAAGAGTATCAGAGACGGGCTGGTGCTCTGACTGCCACCCCAGACCCAGAAATGGATCAAGGGGAAGTAGATGGAGGGGTGACAGTAGCTCAGTTGGTATAGCGTTGGTCTTTGGACCTAATGGTTGTGGGTTTGATCCCACCACGACACATGTCATCTGCTCCCACTGATGTCTGCTGTCATTGTGTCCCTGGGCAAGACACTTAACCCCACTTTACCTGAAGTCCCCGCTGAAAGACCAAGGCCGTATCTGTGTTGAAGGAGCAGCCATCTTCCTGTGGACCCACCACCTGTAGAAGGTTCAGGGAGGGACTGGTGCTGTGTGAATTGGGTGGCAGCTCTGATTGCCACCCCCCTGACCCAGAAATGGATAATAAAGGGATGAAAATGAATGAAGTTTTTGGCATAGAAATCACACAAAATAAAAACAAAGGGAAAAAGACATTCCTAAATACCAAAAAAGCATTTGCTTCGTCCAACTCCTTTTTCAACCAGGTACAAGTTATTTGTATTTTATATTGCTCTAAGTGGCGACAGTGGCTCAGTTGGTAGAGCATTGGCCTTTAAGCCTGGAGGTCGTGGGTTCGAGCCTACCAGGAGACCAGACCTTCTCCACCGACTCAGACTCCTTCTTCTTCTTAAGAGTATGTATTGTGCAGGATTTTAAATTTAAAATATATATTAAAATAAAATATTGCTTAAGGGCGACAGTAGCTCAGTTGGTAGAGCATTGGCCTTTGGGCCTGAAGGTCGTGGGTTCGAGCCCACCGCAAGACCTACTTCACGACTCCCACTGATGACTGCTGTCGTTGTGTCCTTGGGCAAGACACTTAACCCTACTTTGCCCAAAGCCCCAACTGAAAGATCTCAGCTCCTGTGGACTCACCACCTGCAGGAGGATCAGTGAGGGGCTGGTGCCATGTGTACTGGGTGCAGCTCTGACTGCCACCCCCCTGACCCAGAAATGGATTAAGGGGAAGAAAATGGATGGATGGATGGATTAAAATAAAAATCAGAAAGGACCACAGAGAAGGCTCCATGTGCCTACAGGCTGAGATGAGTACTGCATCAGTCCTGGTTCTCAAAATTATAGAGCAATCTGGAGAAAAGAGAAAAAATGCTACTTCGCTTAAAGTAAAGCTAAAGATAAGTCAAATCAGTAAAAAAAAAAACCACAGTATTTTGCATATTTCTTTTTAGTCCGGCCATTGTCTCTCCAGTGTGATCTCTGCTCACACCTAAATGCTGCTGTGTGCAGCAAGTCTAAACACATTAATCTGCACATCTTCTCTTGTTTGAAAACGCATTAAACGAGAAAGGGAGCAACACAATCATGTATTCATTTTCACAGTGCTCTTACAAAAGCAACAATCTTCATCACATGCTCAAATTAGTTTCATACAACACAACTGAAATCACATTACACCACAACAATAACACTGCATCCAATTACCATCCGCCGCACGTAATCCCCCGGACATGAAAAAGGCATTGTGCTCATCCCCAACCAGCAGCTTTGTACAGCTGTCTAAGTTATTTACAGTGTTGGGCACGTTACTTTGAAAAAGTAATTCGTTATAGTTACTAGTTACTTCTCCCAAAAAGTAACTGAGTTACTAACGGAGTTACTCCACTATAAAAGTAACTAGTTACCAGTAAAAGTAACTATTGCGTTACTTTTTCGTTTTGTTCTGGAACATAATGTGCACCCGACGTGCGCATTTTTACCTTTAACAGTGCCAATATTTCCATCTAGAAAAGGCTGTTTTGCTGCTGAAGTCCTGTTCACTCTTCATCTCTGTCTGTGCTGTAAAGCCCGCCACTGTGAATGTGGAAACACCGGTGACGAGCGGTGAGGCTGGTGAAGCACTGACTTCAGTCCAATCAGATGAACATATACATCATATAAATCAAGTGGACAATTTGTTTGGCTACAGCAAAATATGTTTTATGCCCGCATTGTTTGTTCATACAAAACGCAAAACTATGAGTTATGGGTCTTACCTTATAGCTATACCTTATAAATGACCTGCACAGTCCACTTTGGTTCAGACCAGTTCCTTGTTTAAATCCAGTGAATGGTTTGAGCGTAGATATGTAATCCTCCATTTGGAAATGAGTCCAATGAGTTTTAAAAAGTAAAACAAAACGCGTGTGTCCTCCATAAACTCCTGTGTTTTGCGGCAGCCGAGTGCATCCAATTTCTAAAATCAACCGTCTTACACTTCACCTCTCTTTCTTATCATTCCTATAGTAATTGAACAATTACCCTATGTGCATTTTAGATTATGTAAAAATGTGTTATATGTATGTTAGCCAAACCTGTTGCTGTCCTTAGCAGATAAACCAGGACGAGCAAGGAGCTTATCGATGGAATTGTATGCAGCCGACTTCTGCGCTCACATGAGCTACTCTGTGGCTGACCTCACGGTGATACAAGCCGTGGTTGAGCGCGATTAAGACCCATATTTGTTTCAAAAACACAATTTATGAGCCATCCTCTCAACTGTAGACATGTAGATTGTAAAGGAAATATGTTTTACATCAGCCAATAATTGCTGAGAGGTTTTCTCATCCTCCCTTCTCTCATGACAACACGTTCATTGTGCGTCTTGAGTAACGCGCAGTAACGGGATGTCGGAAATGATAACGGCGTTATAGTTACTGTCAAAGTAATTAGTTAGATTACTCGTTACTGAAAAAAGTAACGGCGTTAGTAACGCCGTTACTAGTAACGCCGTTATTCCCATCACTGGTTATTTATCAGTAATTACACTTTCCTTTACCTATTAACTCGGGTCAACACCACCGTGAGCTGAGGCGTCCGTGCACCGCAGTCATGCCCACACGTTTATAAATCATAATGTGGAGGTGCTGCAAACATGCTCCTGTTTAGCCAATATGCCCACGCTCTCTTTGACGACATTTTTATGATTTAAGCTGGCATTCAGTATATGAGCAAGACACCATGATACATTATGCTGCTAGGAATAATAAATCTCCCTCTTTGATTTGTTTGTCTTTGAGCCCAGTGGGAATTAGACACACTCGGATGAGGCTGTGACTGTCTTCAACATGGATGGTTCAATCAAGGATGCACTGTTGTTGGAACAGGGGAATCTAAATATCACTGCTCTGCTTCAACGGCAACACAGAGTAACATTGGTTTGACATTAGTATCAGTAGCTTGGGTTCAGAAGAGATTCCATGTGCCCGGTTATAGCAGGAGGTGATCATTTCCACCTGTAGTCCCTGGACATGTAACACCTGTAAGTGTTTCAGAATGCAGGTGAGCTTCAATAACAAAGCCAGGCAGTCAGTGTGGGTCCGACAGCCCAAGGCAGCTTTTATTTACAATCTATAAATATATAATTAAAAAACGAAAATGGAACTGTTGACTTAAAGCAGTGAAGCTCGAAGCTGGGGCTAGGGGCATGCTATATATGAAAAGCAAACACGAAGGTAAACTATATAAAATCACCATATACATATACATATATAGGTATATGTGCCACCTCCACCAAAAAGTGCTAATAAGGCCACCATTTAAAGTGAACCCTGTCACCGCAGCTGTCAAGAAAGTAATTTTACACAAACTAAAATATGCCAAAACAGCACTGGGTGTATGAAGAAAACCCAGTGCAATCAATAAAATGAGTAATAGTATACAAACAAGATTTACAAAAACACACCTCCACAAAACTGGACTGTTCAGGCCCTTAAAAGAAGTATTTATATATAATATATACATATATATATATATATATATATATATATATATATATATATATATATATATATATATATATATATATATATATATATATATATATATATAATATATACAGTCAATACAAAAAGAAGTCAAATTTAATCTAAAAACACTGTTTCAGCTCACCACAGTCTGAGGTGAACAGGCCGGCTCAGGAACCAGAAGTGAGCCTGCATCACTGACCACTCCCATTGTCACTCCCGGATTCGTCCGGAAGTTCAGTTTGATCCATTGATCATACGCAGCAGTAGATCACGTCACGGAATCTGGACGGAAGCGGAAGTAAATATAACAAACTACCTATTTATGCCTAAACTTAACCTGCCATTCCCATGAATTAACCCCAACCCAGCCTTAACCCTAAACTTATCCATCTTACTCAGACCACCTTAACCCTAACCATCTTACTCAGACCACCTTAACCCTAACCTTAACCATCTTACTCAGACCACCTTAACCCTAACCTTAACCATCTTACTCAGACCCACCTTAACCCTAACCTTAACCATCTTACTCAGACCACCTTAACCCTAAACTTAACCATCTTACTCAGACCACCTTAACCCTAACCTTAACCATCTTACTCAGACCACCTTAACCCTAAACTTAACCATCTTACTCAGACCACCTTAACCCTAACCTTAACCGTCTTACTCAGACCACCTTAACCCTAACCTTAACCATCTTTCTCAGACCACCTTAACCCTAACCTTAACCATCTTACTCAGACCACCTTAACCCTAAACTTAACCATCTTACTCAGACCACCTTAACCCTAAACTTAACCATCTTACTCAGACCACCTAACCCTAACCCTAACCCTAACCCTAAACTTAACCTGCCATTCCCATGAATTAACCCCAACCCAGCCTTAACCCTAAACGTATCCATCTTACTCAGACCACCTTAACCCTAACCATCTTACTCAGACCACCTTAACCCTAACCTTAACCATCTTACTCAGACCACCTTAACCCTAACCTTAACCATCTTACTCAGACCACCTTAACCCTAACCTTAACCATCTTACTCAGACCCACCTTAACCCTAACCTTGACCATCTTACTCAGACCACCTTAACCCTAAACTTAACCATCTTACTCAGACCACCTTAACCCTAACCTTAACCATCTTACTCAGACCACCTTAACCCTTACCTTAACCATCATACTCAGACCACCTTAACCCTAACCTTAACCATGTTACTCAGGTCCACCTTAACCCTAACCTTAACCATCTTACTCAGACCACCCAAACCTTAACCATGTTACTCAGGTCCACCTTAACCCTAACCTTAACCATCTTACTCAGACCACCTTAACCCTAACCTTAACCATCTTACTCAGACCACCTTAACCCTAACCTTAACCATCTTACTCAGACCACCTTAACCCTAACCTTAACCATCTAACTCAGACCACCTTAACCCTAACCTTAACCATCTTACTCAGACCACCTTAACCCTAACCTTAACCATCTTACTCAGACCACCTTAACCCTAACCTTAACCATCTTACTCAGACCACCTTAACCCTAACCTTAACCATCTTACTCAGACCACCTTAACCCTAACCTTGACCATCTTACTCAGACCACCTTAACCCTAAACTTAACCATCTTACTCAGACCACCTTAACCCTAACCTTAACCATCTTACTCAGACCACCTTAACCCTTACCTTAACCATCATACTCAGACCACCTTAACCCTAACCTTAACCATGTTACTCAGGTCCACCTTAACCCTAACCTTAACCATCTTACTCAGACCACCTTAACCCTAACCTTAACCATGTTACTCAGGCCCACCTTAACCCTAACCTTAACCATCTTACTCAGACCACCTTAACCCTAACCTTAACATCTTACTCAGACCACCTTAACCCTAAACTTAACCATCTTACTCAGACCACCTTAACCCTAAACTTAACCATCTTACTCAGACCACCTTAACCCTAACCTTAACCGTCTTACTCAGACCACCTTAACCCTAACCTTAACCATCTTTCTCAGACCACCTTAACCCTAACCTTAACCATCTTACTCAGACCACCTTAACCCTAACCTTAACCATCTTACTCAGACCACCTTAACCCTAAACTTAACCATGTTACTCAGGTCCACCTTAACCCTAACCTTAGCCATCTTACTCAGACCACCTTAACCCTAACCTTAACCATCTTACTCAGACCACCTTAACCCTAACCTTAACCATGTTACTCAGGTCCACCTTAACCCTAACCTTAACCATCTTACTCAGACCACCTTAACCCTAACCTTAACCATCTTACTCAGACCACCTTAACCCTAACCTTAACCATCTTACTCAGACCACCTTAACCCTAACCTTAACCATCTAACTCAGACCACCTTAACCCTAACCTTAACCATCTTACTCAGACCACCTTAACCCTAACCTTAACCATCTTACTCAGACCACCTTAACCCTAACCTTAACCATCTTACTCAGACCACCTTACCCCTAACCTTAACCATCTTACTCAGACCACCTTAACCCTAACCTTAACCATGTTACTCAGGTCCACCTTAACCCTAACCATCTTACTCAGACCACCTTAACCCTAACCTTAACCATCTTACTCAGACCACCTTAACCCTAACCTTAACCATCTTACTCAGACCACCTTAACCCTAACCTTAACCATGTTACTCAGGTCCACCTTAACCCTAACCTTAACCATCTTACTCAGACCACCTTAACCCTAACCTTAACCATCTTACTCAGACCACCTTAACCCTAAACTTAACCATCTTACTCAGACCACCTTAACCCTAACCTTAACCATCTTACTCAGACCACCTTAACCCTAAACTTAACCATCTTACTCAGACCACCTTAACCCCAAACTTAACCATCTTACTCAGACCACCTTAACCCTAACCTTAACCGTCTTACTCAGACCACCTTAACCCTAACCTTAACCATCTTTCTCAGACCACCTTAACCCTAACCATCTTTCTCAGACCACCTTAACCCTAAACTTAACCATCTTACTCAGACCACCTTAACCCTAAACTTAACCATCTTACTCAGACCACCTTAACCCTAACCTTAACCGTCTTACTCAGACCACCTTAACCCTAACCTTAACCATCTTTCTCAGACCACCTTAACCCTAACCTTAACCATCTTTCTCAGACCACCTTAACCCTAACCTTAACCATCTTACTCAGACCACCTTAATCTTAACCTTCACCATCTTACTCAGACCACCTTAACCCTAACCTTAACCATCTTACTCAGACCACCTTAACCCTAACCTTAACCATCTTACTCAGACCACCTTACCCCTAACCTTAACCATCTTACTCAGACCACCTTAACCCTAACCTTAACCATGTTACTCAGGTCCACCTTAACCCTAACCTTAGCCATCTTACTCAGACCACCTTAACCCTAACCTTAACCATCTTACTCAGACCACCTTAACCCTAACCTTAACCATCTTACTCAGACCACCTTAACCCTAACCTTAACCTTCTTACTCAGACCACCTTAACCCTAAACTTAACCATCTTACTCAGACTACCTTAACCCTAACCTTAACCATCTTACTCAGACCACCTTAACCCTAAACTTAACCATCTTACTCAGACCACCTTAACCCCAAACTTAACCATCTTACTCAGACCACCTTAACCCTAACCTTAACCGTCTTACTCAGACCACCTTAACCCTAACCTTAACCATCTTTCTCAGACCACCTTAACCCTAACCTTAACCATCTTACTCAGACCACCTTAACCCTAAACTTAACCATCTTACTCAGACCACCTTAACCCTAAACTTAACCATCTTACTCAGACCACCTTAACCCTAACCTTAACATCTTACTCAGACCACCTTAACCCTAACCTTAACCATCTTACTCAGACCACCTTAACCCTAACCTTAACCATCTTTCTCAGACCACCTTAACCCTAACCTTAACCATCTTACTCAGACCACCTTAACCCTAACCTTAACCATCTTACTCAGACCACCTTAACCCTAACCTTAACCATCTTACTCAGACCACCTTAACCCCAAACTTAACCATCTTACTCAGACCACCTTAACCCTAACCTTAACCGTCTTACTCAGACCACCTTAACCCTAACCTTAACCATCTTTCTCAGACCACCTTAACCCTAACCTTAACCATCTTACTCAGACCACCTTAACCCTAAACTTAACCATCTTACTCAGACCACCTTAACCCTAAACTTAACCATCTTACTCAGACCACCTTAACCCTAACCTTAACATCTTACTCAGACCACCTTAACCCTAACCTTAACCATCTTACTCAGACCACCTTAACCCTAACCTTAACCATCTTTCTCAGACCACCTTAACCCTAACCTTAACCATCTTACTCAGACCACCTTAACCCTAACCTTAACCATCTTACTCAGACCACCTTAACCCTAACCTTAACCATCTTACTCAGACCACCTTAACCCTAACCTTAACCATCTTACTCAGACCACCTTAACCCTAACCATCTTTCTCAGACCACCTTAACCCTAACCTTAACCATCTTACTCAGACCACCTTAACCCTAACCTTAACCGTCTTACTCAGACCCACCTTAACTTAATAAGTCCTTAAATGACGACTGGTTAACTGAACTTCCGGACGAATCCGGGAGTGACACCCATGACCACACCTACACCTGCCACACATACATATAACGTCTGTAAAATCTCTGCAGCTGTGTGCACCTGTGCTCCTCGCCCCTTGTTGCTGGTTCATTGTATTGTTTCTGTCTTTGTATGTCTCTGGTTCCTCCTTCTTTTCACCTCGTGACAACAACACAGGAAAGGGCTGGTCAGGGGCCGAAAGAATAAGTGGATTTAATTCATTATACTTTTTGATATAATAATTTAAAATCATCTCAGGGGCCACTGGAAATGGTCTCGCGGGCCGGATCTGGCCCCCGGGCCTTGACTTTGACACCTGTGCCCTAGACAGTATGTCAAAAATGTGAGCCCAAAATGCATCCAATTTAGAACATGCCCAAAACATATGCACATGATTGGCCGGAGAAAATTAGCACCTGCCACAAGCACTTCTCTGCTACTTCTGACGACTCAGTTAGTGTCGTCGTTAGTGATTCAGTGATGGTTTTAGTCCCGAAGTGAAATAAAGGTGTCCCTCAGTGCTGTTTGTCGGTAAACACGCTTATGTAAAGCCCTGTAAAGTAGGCCACCTCTGACGCTTTCCTGAGATCCACAATGCACAATTTCTCTGGAATGGGAGCATTGATCTGCACTAAATCTGCCCAACTTTTTATCCTCCCCCAGTTTGGTGTGACAAAACCACCGGAGCCGAACTAATGCTGTTAAAAAGCTGCACCGGCTGCCATGTGCTTTTGTCTGATGTGATGACTGCTGCTATAGAGAAGAGCTGTGGACTATAATGCCTCCTGTATCACCTTTAAAAAGAGACACAGGCCTGACTCTGCACACGGTTCAATGCCCAGGGCCAAGGATCACGTCCAAGCACTTTTCTAAGTTACAACATCTTACTTTATTTTGGGACAACGGATGCAAATCAGACCAAGGCTAGAAACTCACTCTCTGGAGAACAACGGTAGATTTAAAATGACTGTTTGGTTATCCATCCATTCTCCCTCCCTTTGTCACCCCACAACCCTGAAATGGACAATCAGCTGCCACCCAGTCCTCCAGGACACAATGCTAGCAGACATCAGTAGGAGTCAGTGGAGGTTTCGTGGTGGAATCAAACCCACAACCTTCAGGCTCAAAGGCCAATGCTCTACAAACTGAGCCACTGTCTGATTTGATTATGATTTATGACTGTTTGGTTGATGATGAAGGTTAATGTTCAGAGATAATTATTATTACAGTGATGAGGCTGTAGACGTTTATCAGCTGTTGGTAAATATCTCAAATAAATGGTTTTATAACAACTCACAAAAGGCCCAACTCTTCCTCATCGCCAAATTGTGTTTCTTTCAGCTGCAGCTCCCCATGAAACAAAACAATGGACCATTAACTGAACAAAAACTCTCCCCATTCACCTAGAAATAAAAACAAGAGTAGAAAGGTCTTTTCAGATGCGTCACAGATCCATCTTGGGATAGACCTGGAGCGGGTTTAAAGCTACACATATTTGAGATTTTACTTTTAATGTGTCGCTCAAGATGAAGTCAGAGCCAAAATTTTTAATTTTTTTAATTTTTTATAGCGCAGACATGGGGTAGAAAGGTCAACCCTAACCCTACACTGTGTAAACCCGGATAAGTTGAGTTTACTTAAAAAATTTTAGGAAACTGGTTGCCCTAAAAAAATTAAGTAATGTCTGATGAAAACTTGAGTGAATTTAACTTAAAAAGATGAGTGGATGGCATCTTTATTTTGAGTTCAATACACTCAACACCATTAGTAATATTAATTACTTTGCCCCTTTATTCCACTGAAAACTTTAAGTCAAGTGCACTAACCTCCAAGATGATTAAACTTAAAAACATTACTAATATCAATTGCTTTACATATTTATTCCACTTATAACTTTAAGCTGAATACACTAACCTCCAAGTTGATTTACCTTAAAAATTCCTTTGCCCAATTACTTCACTATCTGAAGAGTAAAATAAAATCTGTTTAATAAAAGAAACCCATACAGATTAAATTAATTAAGAAAATAAAAAGCAAAATCACAAAAGTACATTCTTGTCAACATGTTTTATTAAACTTGTCTTTATCATGTTATCAAACAAAATAGGTTTGCAATCAAAATCAAATAGGACTCTTGAATGAATCAGGATGGCATTAAACTACAAAATCAATGTCAATGCTATACAACATAGGTAGCAATAGGAATTAAACTATATCAGCGCTAATAACACAAGTTATACACCAATCAGCATTGAAGAAAATGGCAAAATCAGTGGCAATGCATAAAAAACTTGCATATCAAACAGGGCCAACAGTAAACATGGTATTTTTAAAGTGCAACATTACAAATAACCAAGCACTCAGATCCAGAGCAGTGGTATACGTATTCAGAACCCTGTTTTATACAGATAGCTGATTCTTCAAAGATAGAATTTTGGGTTTCAGCTCAACTCTGCCCAGGTTTAGCATGACCTGTTGAATAAAGTGGAAGGTGCTTTTCATGCACTTGGGGTAGTCCAAGTGCAAGGCATAAATTAGTCCAAAAAGGACACAGAAAGCCTGTGGCAGGTTGGCCAGCTCCTCCATTACCACACTCCCTTCCAAGACGATGCTCACTCTGGATGGGTTGAGTTGAGGATGTTCGTCAATGCAGAGGATTCCCACTGAAGTTTCACTGTACAAGTCCTTGTCAGTTGCATCCTAACAGAAAAAGAAACGGACAAAGAGACGACATTGTAATGTCAATAATGCTGTGTTGACCACAAAAATTGAGAGAGGACAACACCAATTTTAAATCGCCATAATTTGAACTGTGCATTACAAGAGCCGTTTGAAAACCTGTGTGCTGAAATGGTTTTGTAGCTCAGCAGAGATGGAGAGCTTTGTCAGTCCCAGTCAAGCTGAAAAGTTGTGTAAAAACAATTTCCAGTACAGATGCAATGGGTTCTATGCACAGATCCACTACTTCCTGAACTTAATGCTGCTCCTTTGTTACCTGTCTTACATTATTGGACAAACTGATTAATCCAGGTGTCTGACCATTGTGACTACTCAGACACACCTGGATTATTATCAGTTTGTCCAATAATGTAAAGACAGGAAACAAAGGAGCAGCATTAAGTTCAGGAAGTAGTGGAGCTATGGATAGAGCCCATTGTTGCAGTTACAAATGTAAGACCAGTTTTGTCCTTTAATCTCAAAAAAGTAAGAATTTATGTAAGGGTTTTTTATAGTCCTCAGCAAAATAAACAGAGGGGTCCCTCCCTGTGGCCCCATCTCACACTAGCTGATGGCAATTTCATAGAAAGACAAAGGTGAAAGTTCAAATTTTTGTACAATGTTAATTTGTTTGTAATTTAGAGTAAGTAGTAGTAATTTATTTTTTACAGTAAATTCATATCAGATGGTCAAGTTGTGAATCAATAATGCAGATATTCAAAACAAATTCAGTTACTTACCGAGCAGGTTTTGAAGAACGCAGAGGGGTCATCCCCCAAGACGACTGGCAGTCCCCGAAGACAAAGGCACCTGATGTCTGTTGGCTCAGTGGTCTGGAAGATAGTGGACATAACTAAGTACACTCATACTGTATATGCTTAAATAGATTCCAGAAAGTCGCCACAATTTAATTAATTCATTACAAACTTCCTGGAGAGAAAGTAGAGAGGAGTGGGTAGAAGAACAGAAGAGTAGATATAAAAAACAAGAAAAGAGCAAAGTATATAGAGTAGGATAAAAGAGGAGGAAATGGAAACGGGAGAGCAATGAAAAGTAATGAGATGAGAAGAAAGAGGAAAGAATAGAGAGGCAAGATAGGCAGTCAGCTTAGGTAGACAAGTCAGCCTACCTTTGTCTGACGTAAAAGGTCAGTTAAAACCTGTCCACTGAGGCCCTTCTTCTTCCTGAAGAGGTCCATCAAGTTTGGCGAGAAACGGTCAAGTGCCTCAAAGAAGTTTTCTTTGAGATTTTTCCCCACCACACGGGTGAACTCGCAACACACCTGAAAATATAAAACATAGCCCAACGGTCAAATGAAAGATATTTATGACCCTCAACACAACACAATTTAGGTCACAGTGTTAACCACTTTTTGTAAATACTCAAAACAGGCATACAAACCTGGCTCTCAGAGAAAAGTGCTGGCCATCGCTGTACAATCTGGGTAATTGCAGGCTTGTCTGTCACAACTTCTTTTCTCCGAAGAGCAAAGGTCCTATCCATTTCTTTCTTAATAAGGGACCCATTTGGCTTCGCTTTCATCATTTCATTGACTAGAACCTGGCGAGCTGCTTCCAGGTTGTGGTCATCCAACCCCTCTGGATACTGAGGCAGGAAATTTATTTCTCCTTTCCTTGGCTTTTTGATGTCCTTGTTTGGAGGGTCGCCATTTGTAGAGTATCTTCCACGTTTACCACTATTGACAGTGACGTCAAGTCGGCCCAGCTTGCACATTTTGGCTCTGTAATTTCCAACCTTGAACTTCAAACTGTTCTTCCATCCAAGACAGCCAGAGGTTGACCCTGCTTCTTTAAGACATGGGTGTGTTTCTACTAAAGCTTGTGCAACAGCCGCTAAATCATCCTTTGTTGGGTATGCATCAAATGCATAGATGACCTCAGCCAATTTCTCAAGGATATCATGCTTTAGCTCTTTTGTCACTTTGAGATAGGTTCCATCCCTGAGATATAACAAGTTACCTTGACGGAGTCGGTACTCAACATCAACTGAAAATTTAGGAATTTCAAACACCTCTGGCCATGGCACACTTCTATCCAGAGAGGAGACGGACAAGATCTCGGTGTCTGCCAAGCTGATTGTGTCACTACTCAATGAAGATTGTTCAAGTGGTCGTTCAACTGGTTCAGTGACTGGTACCAATTCAACCATAGGGATGATTTTAATGGTTGGCTTATCTGGGAGGTCTGAGGCATCTTCAAGGTTACACAGTTCATTGTTAAAGTCGGGGTCTTGGTACTGTAGGACGAAGTTGTAATTTGCTTGGAGAGTGCCTTTAAGCCAGCCAATCAACTCTTCAAGTGTGTCCGGTCGTGTTGTCATTGTAGACTTTCTGATGTCTCCCTCTGAGACAATAACCCTCATGATGAATTTCTCTTGCATAGCCATCTGGGGAGAAAGGATATACTCAATAATTTAGCAAATAACATATCGTTTCAGTGTTTACCATAAGTTCTCCTTGGACCCTGTATGCTGATAACGGGAGGACATCATTCAGCTCCAATATCTTGACCACATATGTGGCGGGGATATCACCAGAGTGAAGTTGGTAAGATCTCAAATGCTCACAGTACCATGCGGTCATTTTGTGGCAGATGAACAGGATTTCTGTGTTAGCTGTAACAATCTTTTCAATCTGGGCAAATTCAGAGAGACCTGAGCATGAGCCAAAAGAGAGAATCATGCCTGGATGATACATGATTCCATCTATGCAGACAGATGACACATCCAGAACAGACTCTACCTTTGCAATGTCTCGAGCAAATACTCTCTGAACATTCAAAGGGAAAGAGGCAAGCAAAACTGGGGTAACCCTTGTCATTTCCACCGATGGTTTTAAAAATGTGCTGCAGTCAAGATGGTAACTGACTGCTTTCTGGTGTTTTGTAGCAAGTGTCATTGCAACATTTTTGAAATTTTGAGCGTTCCGAATTGCTTTTTTAAAGAACTTATGTTTCCCCTCGAAGCGCATTGTCCAAACATCGCACAAGGGACCAAACTTCCTCACAAGGTAAGGATAGTGTTCCAGGTAGTGATGCTTTGGCTTTAACTTAAAACCTGGAAAAGTTGACTGCAGCAGCAGTCTGTGTTCTGTTATTTTACATTCCATGAAATGCAGTGTCTCTTCAGTATGCCTTGGTGCCACAGCCAGCTCGATTATGTCTTTAAGAAGCATCAGAATTTCCCAAGTGTCATCACCCTCAGGAACACAGTGACCAATGAGAAATGGGAGGAGCCTTATGAGACACCAGTTCTCATGGCCATTTCCACCAATGCTTCCTTTGGTGGAAAATCCCTTTCCGATCATCTGAGGGCGATCTGTTTTGTCTGTGAATGTATAATCAAAGTGTCTGATGGACTGATTAAGTGTATCTAACGTGAAATACCTCTTGCTTATCAGATTTTTAAGACACAGGGACAACTCAGTTGGCACAATGCCTTCAAACAGATCATGCAAGATGTCAGGAGGATACCCGGTGACCACATGAAAGTGCTCGAGATTTTCAGTTAATGGACATGCTCTTTTCACACCATATATCTGACTGAGTGATGTGTCCTCTCTCACCTCCTGCACTTGCCTATCATGAGAGTCTTTGTCTCTGAGCTGAAAAAATCCAGAACAAACCTCTTGCTGTTGTGCGTCTCTGCTGCTCGCTAGACAGAATCTGCAGAACTTGTCGACCGTGAAGCTCTCCATGAATCCTGCAAGAGAGTGAGCACCAAGATTATCAGCGGCAACATATAAGACTGTGCCCTTCACACTTGCACCTAGTGACTCTATGTAAACACCATTTTGCTCCAATATCTTTAGATCATAGATGAGAGGTTGCAGAACTTTTGCATAACCACACTCTTTAACTGTAGACGTATTGCATAGTAGAGCAAGCTGGATTGAGTTGAGGGTGGACCTGTATTTTGCAGGTATGTTTGCAATGACCCAGTACACGGCACACATTTTATGTTTCAGCTTTGATGTACCTAGAGGATTGGCGACTTCAAAGTCATCAATGTAAAGGCCAAGAGCAATTGTGAACTCATCGCTCGCAAGAAGAGAATTTTCATTAAAGTACTGCCCATCTGCATAAGACGTGTATTCCTGCAGTACATGGACTTTTTCTGACAAAGCTTTATCTAACACGTCAGTTTTGTTAAGCAGCTTCTGGAGCATTGGAACAATGGGGACATATGCAAGTGGTTTTCTGCCTTTTTCCACAACATATTCAATAGGGTTTACCAGTGGGAACTCTTTGCGTACATAGGCTGCTCTCTTCTTAGCAGTTCCTAAGGGTCCATCTTTGGCACAAAATGACATCATGTTACACTCTGACACAGCACTGGTAATTTCGCTCACAACTGTATCATCCACATTATCAAAGTAATTATTTAGTGTAGCCCTCACTTTGTTATGCAGAAGTGGCTCTGACAGCTTATTGATTTCACAAAGCTGCTGTAATACCTCTTGCACAGAACTCTCTGGTATGTGCATAACTGTTTGCATCTTTAACAGAAGAGATGCTAAGTTGTGCTCTAGCTGCTTTCCTAAATCACGAATATCATTCTCACTAGCTTCTTCACTAACTCCTTCCAACTCTGCCATGTCATCAGCTTGTGATATTTGCTCTTGTGCACCATCCTGATCATGACTTTCATAATCACAACCAATGATTTCTGACTTGAACCTCTTCCAGCTGTGTTCCTTGTGTGCTTTACTCTTGTGTGCTTTGAACGTGGAGTAGACACTGCTTTCAAAGTCACAGTCTTTATAAGGGCAACTGACTTTATGGTTGACTTTTAAGTGTGCATTATGCAGGTGACTAAAGTAGTCAGTTTCAGTGCAAAACTCAGCAAACCCACATGACAGACAACAAAACTTTACTTGTACATCTACAGTTGGTTGCTGTTCTGAAGTTCTGGAGTGAAGGCGGGATAAGTGTACTCTTAGTGCATTGAGTGATTTGAATGTACACAGACATTCCTGGTGTAAACATGGAAATGGTTCTGTTCTTGCATAGCTCCCATGTTTTAGTCTATAGTGCTTAAATAGCTGTGCTCTCTTTTCACAGATGAAAGGGCAGTACTTACACTTCCACAACATGTCTTCTGGAGACCTGCAACACAATAAAAAAAAAACAACATAAGAGATGGGGAAGTAATGTTAGATTTGCCTCTACAATCTATCTGTATTTTGAGACTCTTAATTCTGGATAGTGATAAAACTGTATAATGCCATTTGTTTGACGTTCACTTCTTAAAAAGTAATGTTACTCTGTGAAAGTAAAGAGGATCACATACACATTGCAATGTCACAGCCTGGTCACATGAATACAGTTAGCATTTTACAGATGATTTACTAACAATTAATGGCAGTTATCTAGAGTGAAAAAGTACACAAAAAATATCCAGTTACCGTGGCAAGAGCAAAAATCCCAATGCTGAAAAACAGTAGCTTCAAATGTCTGTTTAAGCAACCTTTTCAACCGGCCACAACACTGAAGGTTAGGGTTCAAGAGCAGATTCAAAATGTAGGTTTGAGCGGGAGCTGCTCACAACTAGCTACTAAAGCTATGTGTGTCCGTTAAAATGCTAACAGTGCTAGCCAAATGTGTCTTAACATTAGCACGTCAGTTTAGCTAATGGTAACGTTTTTTCACTGCTCTAATAGTCGAGCTAGTGCTAACTTAAAAAAATCAAAAGCCACCACAGAGTGGTGGTCGGTCACTCACCAGATTCAGTCTCCTGTCGCCCTCTTTCTTCGTCTCTACTCCACTCGAGGCACACGTCCTCCGGCAGCGCGGCGCCAACGGCTTATTTAGTGACAAAATGAGCTACAGGGTCCGCGGTAGTGGAACTGCTGTTTCCACTGCTTACAAACTACTCCTCGCTGTAAAAAGAACTAATAAGTTGTAAAATGTCTCTCGGACACAACAGCAGCGAACCGTTTAAAATATACGCAGGAGAAGTGACGTGCTGCAACATGCCTTCAGGTTGCTGCATTCAAGTGGTGTCAGAATAATCGGGTAAATTAATTTCCGACTGACAAAAATCACACACGAACACTGATAGGTAGTAAATCTCTGCCCATGTAGAGTGTAATAGATTAGTGAGTTATTTATTTGCATAAATCCTGATAGCAAGTCAATATTTTTGTGATTTTAGGTATTGTAGAGTCTACTAGTAGAATACAACAACAAGTCTGGGATAAAATCACTGATAAAAAGCTTAATAGGGTTTCTGCATAGTTGATAACGACGTGAATTATCACCGGAAAGGGATAACCATGTCTTTTTAAATGTTTTGAGTATTAAAACATAAAACTTCTTCTTTGTAGCATCCACAAAGTTGAAAAATGACCTCGGGAAAACCGAACCTTCCTACACTACTTGAATGCAGAGGGAATTTTAGAGGCGTGGTCATGACCAAAACTTAAAAATTCCGTGCCACTTAACTTAAAGTTAGTCATTCATGACATTACTTTCAAATGTAAGTATATTCTACTTCGAATTAGTAGACTGGGCTTAAATTTGATAGTTCTACAATCAAACTTAAATTATCTATGTATGTTGAAATTGCTTGTTTGAGTAGAAATGAAATCCGTCAGGTGGTGTAGGTGTGTAGGTGGTGTAGGTGTGTAGGTGGTGTAAGTGTGTAGGTGGTGTAAGTGTGTAGGTGGTGTAAGTGTGTAGGTGGTGTAAGTGTGTAGGTGGTGTAGGTGGTGTAGGTGTGTAGGTGTGTAGGTGGTGTAAGTGTGTAGGTGGTGTAGGTGTGTAGATGGTGTAGGTGGTGTAGGTGTGTAGGTGGTGTAGGTGGTGTAGGTGGTGTAAGTGTGTAGGTGGTGTAGGTGGTGTAGGTGTGTAGGTGGTGTAGGTGTGTAGGTGGTGTAAGTGTGTAGGTGGTGTAGGTGGTGTAGGTGTGTAGGTGGTGTAGGTGTGTAGGTGGTGTAGGTTCTCATCCATCATCTATTTCTACAATAATAAAGTGTCATAAACGACTGAACCTTGTCCATAAACTCGACAGCCCGACTCCACCACACATTAGCCGCGTTGCTATATAAGCCTCAGGGTTTATAGTCAGGAAGTTGCATGAAGTCATATTTATTTATATCGCTCTTTTCACAGACTCACACAGTTTTTTGCTTTACTATTCTCCCTCTCCCTCCGCACACAGGAGCAGAGTCACCTGGTCACGCCGCATGTCGGACCCATGGTATGTTTAATGGTAGGGGCGTTAGTGTGCCTTTGTTTATATTTTTGTGCGTTACTTTGATGAATGTCTTTCTCTTAGTTCTTAACGTTTGTCTAACTGAGTCGTGTTAATTCTCCTGGTGCATAAATAGCAGTTGTCACCTGCTCATCTGACTCAGGCGTGAACAGAAGTCTCTGTCACTGCAGCTGCTGTCACTGCTTTATCCAACACTTTCTACACTGCTGCAGGTTCTATATGATGCCAATGTACCTCTATATATACAGTGTTGTTACAGTGTTGTTACAGCCCTATCTATGGCTCTATCAGATCTATGGTTGCCACGGAGACCAAGGGGACGACACGAGCACCAGACCAGAGCTTTTATTCAGAAATAATTATAATGATATTGCTGTGATCAGTTATCATGTGTAGGTTTGAGTATTAAATGAGTATTAAATGAGAATATGTTACTGTTGTTGTGTTGTGTGTGTCTGTTGTGTGTGTGTGTGTCTGTTGTGTGTAAGCGAGTGATGGGCTGTGGTGCGAATGACTGTCACTATGACCTTTGTGTTTATGTACGTGTTGAGTGAAAGTGCGTCTAAAGTCAAATCATGAGAAAAACGAGAGAGAGAGACCAGAGGGAGACCAGAGGGAGACCAGAGAGAGACCAGAGAGAGACCAGAGAGAGACCAGAGAGAGACCAGAGGGAGACCAGAGAGAGACCAGAGAGAGACCAGAGAGAGACCAGAGAGAAACCAGAGAGAGACCAGAGAGAGAGACCAGAGAGAGACCAGAGAGAGACCAGAGAGAGACCAGAGAGAGACCAGAGGGAGACCAGAGAGAGACCAGAGAGAGACCAGAGGGAGACCAGAGAGAGACCAGAGAGAGACCAGAGAGAGACCAGAGAGAAACCAGAGAGAGACCAGAGAGAGAGACCAGAGAGAGACCAGAGAGAGACCAGAGAGAGACCAGAGAGAGACCAGAGAGAGACCAGAGAGAGACCAGAGAGAGACCAGAGAGAGACCAGAGAGAGAGACCAGAGAGAGACCAGAGAGAGACCAGAGAGAGACCAGAGAGGGACCAGAGAGGGACCAGAGAGAGACCAGAGAGAAACCAGAGAGAGAGAGACCAGAGAGAGACCAGAGAGAGACCAGAGAGAGAGACCAGAGAGAGAGACCAGAGAGAGAGACCAGAGAGAGAGACCAGAGAGAGACCAGAGAGAGACCAGAGAGAGAGACCAGAGAGAGACCAGAGAGAGAGACCAGAGAGACCAGAGAGAGAGACCAGAGAGAGACCAGAGAGAGACCAGCAGACAGTGAGGTCATGTTCGGAGGGGAGAAGGCGTAGGCCGTGCTCATAACAAGTATTTTGTACAGATATTACAGGACTAAATATTGAAAGCTATATTTTTATCCATTAACTGTGGTAAAACATCTACATAAAGCTGCTTTTTATTTCTGCGGAGAAAGTATTTTAATGCTCTGACCTTGAGTATAGATTTCTAGTGCTCTCAATGAGCATTATATTGTTTAATTACTCATACAAATATTCTAAAAATAATGTAACGGTTGTGTGTTTTATGTACTGTAAACACCTGTAATGACTGTGAATATATATATACAGTATGTTTTTATTTAATAATTTATTACGAACCTACACAATACATATTTTTACTTATATAGAAAGTGAGTAAGTTTATAGTGACCAGAGTCACAAAGCACTTTACAATAGTTTTTTTTTTTTTTTTTGGTTTTGGGTCCGACCCCATCACACAAATGTGTATATATATGTATGTATCTATCTATATAGATATATATATATATATATATATATATATATATATATATATATATATATATATATATATATATATCCATCCATCCATCCATTTTCTACCCTTTAATCCATTTCTGGGTCAGGGGGGTGGCAGTCAGAGATGCCACCCAAGTCTCATTCCCACCTCTGCACCTTCTCCACCGACTCCCACTGATGACTGCTGTCGTTGTGTCCTTGGGCAAGACACTTAACCCCACTTTGCCCAAAGCCCCCACTGAAAGATCAAGGCTATGCTCACAGTCAAGAGAGCAGCCATCCTCCTGTGGACTCACCACCTGCAGAGGGTCAGTGAGGGGCTGGTGCTATGAGACTATATATATATATATACCAAAAAAATTGTCCACTCACCTTTGGCCCTCCGTGGGCGGTTATCCCTCTCTAAAGCCTAGCGTACATCGACAGAGAAACTGGGGACAACTAGTTGCAAGGCGGCTTTTGGCAACTGAGAGGAGATGGTGGAGATGATCAGTTGAAATCGGTCGATGTGAGCGCTCTTACAACTGGAGATGATCAGTCGGTCTCCAGTTTCAGTCAGTTGCCCGTGTTCTACTTTTCGGCAACTAGTTGTCCTCAGTTTCGGAGATATGACCCGATGTGCGCGCTCCATGCGCCGCTCCGACAACGTGTGTGTATTGCGTGTATTGCGAGCCCGCAACAGTTTATGTCAGAAAACACACTGTAGTTGAGGCCAGTTGCTGTCGATGTACGCGCTGTTATTCCCGAGACTGGTCTTATACTGGGAGTTGCCCCTTTTCGTCAGATTGTCGATGTGTGCGGGGCAGCAACTCATATGCGACGGATATAATCAGTTCCCAGTCCGATGTACACTAAGCTTAAGCTCGGGTCCTCTACCAGAGGCCTGGGAGCTTGAGGGTTCAGTATCTTTGCTGTTCCTAGCACTGCACATTTCTGGACCGAGATGTCCGAGGTTGTTCCAGGGATCCGCTGTAACCTCTTCTAGCTTCGGGGTCACTGCCCCGAGTGCACCATCACCACGGGCACTACTGTGACCTTTACCCTCCAGGCCCTCTCCAGCTCCTCTCTGAGACCTTGGTATTTCTCAAGCTTTTCATATATATATATATATATATATATATATATATATATATATACAGTGCCTTGCGAAAGTATTCGGCCCCCTTGAACCTTTCAACATTTCACCACATTTCAGGCTTCAAACATAAAGACATAAAAATTAAAAATTTTCTCAAGAATCAACAACAAGTGGGACACAATCGTGAAGTGGAACGAAATTTATTGGATAATTTAAACTTTTTTAACAAATAAAAAACTGAAAAGTGGGTAAACGCTTTGTGATTACTGTGTGTGTATTTACCTCTGCTGGGGCTATAATCAGTGTCAAAGGGGCGGAGTCCGCAGCATCATCACATCAGAATTTTGGGAAAGTTAGCGTCAGATTCGGACCTCTGCGGTCAATATCTCACGAAAGCTACTTTGTTAAATTAATTGTGCCAAAATGATCATTTCCATCAATTGTTCAAATCCAATGTTGTGTTTTAAGGAACATAAATCCATTGAATCATCCAGTTCACTGCAAGCGCAGAGAAAAGCACTTAGGGAGCGTCAACAAATGGCAAGACCAGCTTTGTAAACGAACAATAGCTTTTACTGAAGTCATGCACCTGCACAAAACTCTGACACTTTAAATAATGACCATGTCTAACTCCTGCAGGCTTTGATTTCAACATTTGTGAGTTTTTAACATAATTTAAATGAATACATATGTTTTTTTTATTTAAATTGCTTTTACAGTGAATGGTCTTTACTGTAACACACATAAATAATGTATGTTACAACATTTGTCTCGTCATTTGTCTCACAACTCAAAACATATATATACTAGATTCTAATATATAAATAAGTAACACTCTTGACTTGTTCATTCAAGAACCTGATAGACCTACATTGAAATTCACACACCAAATTATATTGCAATATGAATTTTAGGCCATATCGCCCTCCCCTAATATATATATAATATAATATATATATATAATATATAATGTATGTATATACTGAATATATAGTCATGTTTATACAGTGTGAGGTAACAAAAGGGCAGATATTATAAGACTGCTCCGTTTCATTCACACCGTGTGCTTTTGTTGTTGTGATCTATCTTTTTTGCGTATTTCCCAAAACACAACCATGTGGACAAAGAGGTTGTTGCAGTAACGATGGTTAAGGAGGAACAGAGCGGCAGAGAGCGAGGGGTAAAGGGGTTTGAGCACGGCCATGTCGCTGGGTAAGACAACGGGGTATAAATAGCCCTGCCCTGGTTTGGTTGCTGGCACGCACGCACACGCACACGCACACACACGCACACGCAGGCACACACATACCCATGCACGCACGCGCACACACACACACACACGCATGCACGCACACACATACCCATGCACGCACGCGCACACACACACACGCATGCACGCACACACATACCCATGCACGCACACACACGCATGCATGCACACACATACCCATGCGCGCACACACACACACACGCGCACATACACACACACACACACGTACACACACCCTGATCCAGTTGCCACTATGCACTCTTTCCTTGTGGTTTGGCTGCCCTTCAAGAGTTGTCTCGTTGGAAAGGGGTTTTTGGCGTGTCTCGTCTGACCTCGCTCATGTGTGTCCAGCCATGTGCACACGTTAATACCATGTTTGGGTCTCACAGCCAACACACACACACACGCACACACACACACAGAGACACACACACACACACACCAATAATCACCTGTGCTACATTCTCATAGTGTTTGAACTAAAATGTATAAGTAATGTTTATTTATATAGAGCATTATTGACCAAGATCAGCCAAAGTGCTTGATAATGTTCAGATATACAGTAGTTCCATTCTCTCCACACGGGGATGAGGAAGAGAGAACACACTGGTCCATGAAAGCCTCCGACCAAACACCCTCCAGAATATCACCAGCAGTTTTTAACAGCCATATCCCAAACTGAGGACCGCTTCTTTATACACACTTAAAGCACTCAAGTCCAGGCACGTGAAGGAGGTGGAAGGAGGAGGTGCAGGAAGGAGGTGGAGGAAGGCGGAAGGAGATGGAAGGAG
Organism: Knipowitschia caucasica; assembly: GCA_964034765.1. Classification (NCBI taxonomy): domain Eukaryota; kingdom Metazoa; phylum Chordata; class Actinopteri; order Gobiiformes; family Gobiidae; genus Knipowitschia; species Knipowitschia caucasica. Next base: position 1,271,130 of record OZ035834.1, on the reverse strand, counting down.
TTGGAGGAAGGAGACGGAAGAAGGAGGAAGAAGGTGGAATGAAGAAGGAGGAAGGAAGTGAAGGAAGGAGGAAGAAGGATCAAGGAGGTGGAATGAAGGAGGAAGGAGGTGGAAGGAGGAGGAAGGAGGAGGAAGGAGGAGGAAGGAGGTGAAGGAAGGAGGTGAAGGAAGGAGGAAGGAGGTGGAAGGAGGAGGAAGGAGGTGACCCCAGTGTTTTGTCTGAATATTCTAACAGTGTGAGTGTGTGCTGGACGATGTTAACCTTAACCCAGGCCGGTCCAAACTCAGGCCCGGGGGCCAACTGAGGCCCTCCGTGTCATTGTATGTGGCCCTCTGCCTCGCTAACCCAAAGTAGTCTCTGAGATCATAAACACAAGTTCACTGTGTCATCCAGCCAACTTCAGTTCAGTTATAGATCCTCTTAAACCTCAGAACAGCCCGATGTCAGTCAAGACAGTTTTTCAGTCCGTGATGTCGGGCCCTGGACTAGTCTGAACTAAAGTGGCTCTTACTAATAAGTTTGGACACCCCTGCCTTAACCATCACTGTTGGTTAAATACCATGTGTTTGTGATCTGCACTGGTTTATTCTCAGAGCTCCTCCTCCTGGTTTAACGCTTTAGTCTTTTTAACAAAAAGAATCAGGTTGAGTAGTGTCGTCCTCTGCTGTCTTTATTTTTCATTTATTTTATTTTATTTGATCAATAAAACAAAAACAACTTCCTGATCTGGCTTTACACCCCTCCTCATCATCAGTAAATGTATCTCTGGGAGCGATTAGCTGCTGACCAATCATCTCCATCTTGTGATAGTGCTAATTGGAGGATGCTATCGTGTCTCTGGTGTTTGCACCGATCGACTCTGGCTCAGCGCCGCCGAAAAACAGGCCCAGCACGTTCTGTTTCCTTTACAAGCTCAATGTGTTAGCAAACATCTGGAACAGTCTTCCTGAAAGCGTGAGACAGGCTTCTTCTCTGATGTTTCAATCCACTTTGAAAACAGTTTAGTTTAGCTGTGACTGAGGGATTTTATATTTTCATCTTTCTTTTTAACGGACTGTGATTATTTATGATTTTAATGCTTTCTTATTTTGTTCAGCACTTTGAGTTTGAGACAAAGAAAGGACTGTGAGACCAGAGAGAGACCAGAGAGAGACCAGAGAGAGACCAGAGAGAGACCAGAGAGAGACCAGAGAGAGACCAGAGAGAGACCAGAGAGAGAGACCAGAGAGAGACCAGAGAGAGAGACCAGAGAGAGAGACCAGAGAGAGAGACCAGAGAGAGACCAGAGAGAGAGACCAGAGAGAGAGACCAGAAAGAGGACTGTGTCCAGACTTTTAACCGAGCTCTTATAATAATCAATAACTCTTCTGGCCCCTGGAAAAGCCATGTTCCAGCTTCTTCCCTCTGGCAGAGGATACCGTTCTCTGATATACAGGACATCTCCATATGCTGACCGCTTCTTTCCACAAGCTGTTATATGTCAATTGTTTACTATTTTGTTTGTTTTGTTTCTGTACTTGTGCACACTGGGAACTTTTGCAAATCTATTCCAATGTGGTTTTACTGCAAATGGCAAACGAAAATGAAATGAAAATGATTAAATGAGTTGCCTTGTGTTGTTGTGCTATACAAATTACTGCCTTACCGTAAAAGTCCATATTCATCCTCCATTGTTCTTGGCTGCACCCAATCCAGTCCATATCCATGGGCGTCTGCGGCTCTGACCCCGGACCGCAGCTCAGACCGCAGCCCGTGCCAACTGCGTGTCTGCATGAGTGCGACTGATGCGTGTCCCTGCAGCGCCTGCTTCCTCGCCGTGACCTGGACACGCTTGTTGCCAAGATACTGACAATGGACCGAGGGCTTTTTCCATCGGGCGCCATTGTTCTTTTTCCACATTCATGTATCTTTTCTCTCTCCAAAGCTCGAAGGTTGAACTCTGAACTCCTGGATCTCATCTGTCAATCAAAAGTCCACACCTACACAGTCCAGCCCACATCCGAGCTGCAGCTGTAATTAGTCCACAGAGGACATGGGTTTTTGGGATTTTTACACCAAATATTCTTCTGTTAATGCCCGTTTTGGACTTCTAAATATGAACATGAAATAACACTCTATCATGAGAGAGACATCTGACCTGAGGGGGAAGCGTTGGAGAGCATAAAATGATCGGAAACATGCATAATTTCAAAAACATTCAACGTTTTATGCTAATTGTCGTTTATCGTGGGATTTGACAAAAGGATTTCAGGAAAAGAAAAAGTTGTGAGTTTGGATTTTGGTCATGGTTTGGTTATGTTGCTGGGCACATACACAACATTATTGGATCATAATCGGATAATAACGATGTAAGTCAAACTTGTGTCAGACCTCTGAAGCTCAGCCGGGCAGGGCCTGGTTAGTGCAGTGATGGGAGACCTCTGGGAACAGCAGGTGCCACAGTGCGGCGGCTGCGGCTGTAAAGTGCCAAACTGCGGCTGTGTCCTTGGGCAAGACACTTCGCCCACATTAGAATGAGTCTGGTGTGTGTGTGAATGGTTGGTGGTGGTGGGAGGGGCTGATGGCACAGACTGGTTGCCTCGCTTCTGTCAGTGTGCCCCAGGGCAGCTGTGGCTACAGTAGTTTATCACCACCGTGTTTGGAGAGAGAGAATAATGATGTGAAGAGACTTTGAGAGTCCAGAAAGCGCTGAATAAAACTGATTTATTATTATTATAAATATTATTAGTCCTATTGTACATGTTTTAGTGGTATAGGTCAAAGTACCACTAAATTCCGATTAAATGTTTTGTAAATAAAGATAATTGAATTGAAGAGGGTTAAAGTTGGATTACTAAACCTTGACAGCACAAATAATTAGCTATGCAAATCCAACTATCTATATCCTAACTTTCTAAACACACACATTATTGACATTGACAGTTGCCATGGTTACCTCCTGTTGGGACCAACTACAACAGCAAAGGTACTTCACTCTTTTCAACACTGACTTACGCATTCTTTTTTACTTTACATTTGTGACACACTGCTGCCGTATTGAACTGTAACAGAAGGCCCGACTTGTTGGTTTCAAATCAATAATAAATCTTAACGGCGGTAACATGTAAATAACAATAAGCCTTTCTATTCTGTGCTGTTTCCACACAGGCCCAGCTGCTGAATAATGCTAACACTGACAATGATTTATGCTTTCACTTTGCTGCGGCTCCATGCGTGTCTCTGGCTTTATTAAACGTGTGTGTGTGTGTGTGCATGTGTGTGCGTGCGTGCCTGTGTGTGTGCGTGCCTGTGTGTGTGTGTGTGTGTGTGTGTGCCGAAGGAAATGAGGTGACCCGGTGCCGTGTGTGAACTCTTTGTGACAGAACGCCTCGTCAGACGTCTGGGGAGTGCAGGCCAATCATCTGTGCTGTCGGTCTTCTGCTGCTACACGTGTGTAACGGGCCAAAGCTCACGCAGGAGACATGTGCAGACAGTAGATGTACATGTACAGACATGTGCAGACAGTAGATGTACATGTACAGACATGTGCAGACAGTAGATGTACATGTACAGACATGTGCAGACAGTAGATGTGTCCATGTTCACTTCCATGTGACCTTCTAGAACTACCTGTTGGCGTGTGTCTGTCTGACTATCGCCCTATACACCAAAGGTTCTCAACTGGTGGGTCCGGACCTGTGGGAGTGGCTCCAAAAGGTCCATGAGTATGTGGCTGATGGTGGTGGGGGTGTACCCGGAAAGAGAACTACCCAATGCTTTTGTATAGGGCTGGAAAGTCTCGTCCCAGAAGCACTTCCGGTTCATTGCTCGGATACAAACAAACCGTCAGCTGTTGGAAGAGGCGGTTTAAATGAATGGTGCAAAATGCTCTGCTTTGTTTTCGGCTGTTATCATCAAAGTTTACATGAAGCATGCTCATTTTTTAGGTTTCCCAAAGACCAACTGAAGCTGTGTAAAAAGCTATGCAGTTGTGATAAAACATTTTGTCTGATTTTACAGATGGTTAACTTGAATATGTATTCAAGCTAACCTGTAGCTAATGCTAACCTGTAGTGCGCGGCCAGCCTCATTGTGGCTTGTATTTTAAGATAAGATTAACTTTATTGTTGTCACACAGGATACATTTATTTATTTGAGAGATAAAGGAGGAACATATTAGCACATATTAAATAACATTCAAATATAAACAGAAAACGGACAATCATAATATTAGTAGTAAATGAATAGGTAGCCCAACTACATCATGTTATTTTTGACAGACAGCAAAAAGAAAAAAGGCCCAATGTGAAGCTGCAGTGAGTGTGAAGAGGAGATGGAGCTGATGAACAGATTAAACTGATCATTCATAAACATTGGCTCATAACCAACGCAGCATATATAGTGTTTCAATATTGACTTTCTGATGCATAATAGTGGATTAAAAAACAATAAGTTTGAACACGGCCCTGCACCTTTCTCATCTCCCCGTCATATAAACTTCAGGACATGGTCAGTTCACCGCTAATTCCGACCGCTCACTCAGTTTTTCTGTCCCACAGACGAAATTAGTCCAAAATAACACAGGAAAGTCCTTTAAGGAGGAAGAAGTCAGCGATCTCAGCACCATACAAGTGGCACGTGTGGTTTGTTTGTATCCACGGGTGGAAATCTCGCAAAATTCCAGCCCTATAGCGTCTTCTTTCTACTTTTTTGGTCCAAAAGTGGTTCTGGGTCCTCTTGGTTCCCGATGCTGTCTGAGGGGAGTAAATGTTTTTTAGATGAACGGAGCTAGTGCAGCTAACACATGAACAAATGTGTTTTTTCACCATTTCCCCGCGGCCATTTTGAAAAAGCCACAGAAGGCAACAGTGATGTTTAAACGATAAAGACGTGACTACATCTTTAATCTTTACAGTCTGTGGTCGAGACTCTTAAGTGGGTCACGAGTCTTTCAGAGCTGATATAATCTTGATTCCGAGCAAAAATATATTTACATTTTTCTGTACAATTCACTTAAACTACACGCTCCTGGTTCCTTCGCTCTGGATGCATTTAGATCAAGATTAGTTTGAATATAAGTAATAAATAAAAGAAAAATGAAATATTATTATTCATTTTGACTTATTCCCTTTTGAGCTGTGACAGGAGGAAAAACCTTAAATGTATTAATATATTAAAGTATGTATTTGAGTGTGTTCACAGTTAAGTGTCAATTGAAGTATCTCGACTTTAAAAGGTTATAACTTAAAAACTAAAATTACTTTCATAGATTGGAAAAAAGATTTCAAACACAGACACATCAAAGAGATAGTGTGGATAAAATCAAAAGGAAAGATTGTCAAATATATTTTTGGTGACATTTTAAACGACAAAATCAGCCTCTTTTTTGACCATTCTACTGTGACGCCAGTTACATAGAAAATAAAATGTACTCAGTCTGAAAAAGCGGCAGATGAAATCCCACAATATTTACATGGTTAACACAACATCAGGAAATCACTTGATTATAAAAAGGAATCGTTAAAAAATTAAAAATAATTAATTCATTAAATGACCCTTGAAAAATGTATAACGGACGTGATGGTTTCCGTCCTCTTTTCTCTAAAATTTTAACTTGAGAAAGAAAACATTTTTGTCTGGTTTCACATTTAATTGGTTGACTAAATGAAAGTATCACTTTGTTTCTACTTTGTGTAAAAAAAATAGAATCTCTGAATCAATTGTGGACATCTGAAAATACCATCAAACTTCCACAAAGCTCATTCCGTCAAATCATCATCGGCCGTTAGATAAAATAAACAGGGCCGCTATAGGAAACTTGTCTAATGTATAAAACAGTTTTGTTCTAGCAACTTCTAATGAACAGAGCAGGTGCTTGGAAACATGAAAAACATAAAATATCTTCTGATTATTAAAATCTAATTTTTGGCCTTCTGTCACACTTTTGTGCCCTTTAGTGTGAACAAGCCCATTTATGTATGTTTGATGCATGATATATAATTGCAGTAGATTCTATAATTTAATCCAGTGTGTATAAGCTTGAACTTAAACATAAGTATAAAATAAAAATATATTTGTTGACTCAAAATATGTTGCTAAATAATATATTACTAAATAAAAATCTGTTTTATATCATTACATATTTATCTATTTTTAGCACACACCTTTTTTTTAGTGCATCTACTACACTGCAAAACGTAAATACAAATTTAAATTGGATTTAAGAAAGAACTTAAAAATGTCTTACTGTGTCTATTTTCTTCATGGTTATGTGGTTTGTACTTAATGTAATTGTCATCTGTAGTTTAAGCTTTAGTGTTATTCCATTAAAACAAAAATGAGTTGTTTTCTTAATATAATTCAGTTTTAATGAAGTGGCTTGGTTACCTACAAACCTGCATATTCAAGAGTTTGAGGTTTGAAGTTGAATAAACCAAATTGTCATTAGAGCCGTCTTTGCGGTCCCTGAAAAGCAGACATGTCCTTTGCATCCAGACACATTAAAAGGTGAATGTAGCAACACAACATGGCAGACATTAAATATTGTGGTTTGACGTAGACGAAGCCCACGCTCTCTGTGCTCATCAGACACACGTCCCACTGACAGCGACGGATGCTGCGCCGCTGTCATTACACTGCTCTCTGCTTCACTCTCTGCAAATACATCACAATAACTCCCCTATAGAAACAAGCACAGTGTGGAGCGATACTGTGGATCCAGGACAAAGAAGAGGGGAAAGTAGAGCAGGAGGAAGGAAGGAAAGAGGATCGGGATGAGAGCCGAGGATCAGGATGAGAGTCGAGGAGCGAGGGAGCGGGGAATATGTTAATTAAGAAAGGAAAGAAAAGCAACATGTAACACTTGGCACGACTGATGCTAAACGTGTCCTCTCGTGCTCACTTCTCACACACACTTCAAAAATAACAGATCAGATGCAGACAAACAAGTCCACACACACATGCAGCTGCGCTCACGGGTCGTACGTCTGAAAAATACATCTAAGCACAGATAGGGTTAGAATTATTAGACCCCATTTGTGGTACGTGGAACGTCACCGAGCTTGTGGGGGAGGAGCCTGAGCTTGTGGGGGAGGAGCCCGAGCTTGTGGGGGAGGAGCCCGAGCTTGTGGGGGAGGAGCCCGAGCTTGTGGGGAGGAGCCCGAGCTCGTGGGGGAGGTTGAGAGATACCAACCAGAGATAGTCGGGCTCACCTCCACACACAGCTTGGGCGCTGAACCCAACTCCTTGAGAGGGGTTGGACGCTCCACGTTTCTAGTGTTTCTCGTGGGGAGAGGCGGCGAGCTGGAGTGGCCATACTCATTGCCCCCCATCTCAGCTCTCTCCGGTGAATGAGAGGGTCGCGTCACTCCGCCTTCGGGTGGGGGACAAGTCTCTCACTGTTGTGACGGCCTACGGGCCTAACAGCAGGGCAGAGTACTGGACAGTGCACCACCCTGGGACTCTGTTATTCTCCTGGGAGACTTCAACGCCCATGTGGGGGACGCCAGTGACACTTGGAGAGGGGTGAAGGGGAAGAACGGCCCTGATCTGAACCCGAGCGGTGTTCAGTTGTTGGACTTCCGTGCCAGCCACAGAGGTTCTCCCTGGTCCCCAGAGGAGGAGGAACGCCCTCCTCCTCTCCGGGGGGAGGAGGAGAGCTACTCCCAGGTACCAGAGAAGAAGGAGAGCTTCTCCCAGGTCCCGGCGGAGGAGGGGGACATCGAGTCTGAGTGGACCATGTTCTCTTCCTCTATCGCCGATGCGGCGGCCCGTAGCTGTGGTCACACGGTCTCTGATGCTGGTCCCGGCGGCAACCCCCGAACCCGGTGGTGGACACCGGCAGTAAGGGATACTGTCAGACTGTAGAAGGAGTCCTATCGAGCCATGATGGTGCATGGGACTCCTGAGGCAGCTGTCCAGTACCGGCAGGCCAAGCGTGCTGCAGCCCGGGCTGTTGCACCCGGGACTGGGAGGAGTTCGGAGAGTCCATGGAGCATGACTATCGGTCGGCCTCAAAGAGATTCTGGCAAACCATCCGGCGCCTCAGGAGGGGGAAGCAGTGCTTTGCCAACACCGTGTATGGTGCGGGTGGAGAGCTGCTGACCTCGACTGGGGATATTGTCGGGCGGTGGAAGGAATACTTGAGGTTCTCCTCAATCCCCCCGTCACGTCCTCCGCCCCGGAGGCAGAGGCTGAGGATGTTGGGGCGGATACTTCCATCTCCCTGGCTGAGGTCACCAAGGTGGTTGGCAGCCTCCATGGTGGCAAGGCTCCGGGAGTGGATGAGATCCGTCCTGATTATCTAAAGTCTCTGGATGTTGTAGGACTGTCTTGGCTGACACGTCTCTGCAACATCGCGTGGCGATCGGGGGCGGTGCCAATGGAGTGGCAGACCGGGGTGGTGGTCCCTCTCTACAAGAAGGGGGACCGGAGGGTGTGTTCCAATTATCGTGGGATCACACTCCTCAGCCTCCCCGGTAAGGTCTACTCCAAGGTACTGGAGAGGAGGCTACGGCCAATGGTCAAATCTCGGATCCAGGAGGAGCAGTGTGGTTTTCGTCCCGGTCGCGGAACACTGGACCAGCTCTATACTCTCCATCGGATACTCGAGGGTTCATGGGAGTTCGCCCAACCTGTCCACATGTGCTTTGTGGATTTGGAGAAGGCGTTCCGGTCCCTGTATGACCGGAGCCAGAGCTTCGTTTGCATCAGCAGTAAGTCGGACCTGTTCTGGTGTTGGCCTCTGCCAAGCTGCCCTTTGTCACCGGTTCTGTTCACTGTGTTTGTGGACAGAATTTCTAAGCGCAGCCAGGGGCCGGTGGGGGACCGGGTTCAGAGACCACAGCCAGGGGCCAGAGGGGGTCCGGTTCGGGGACCACAGGATTTGATCTCTGCTATTTGCGGACGATGTTGTCCTGTTGACTCCAACGAACCAGGACCTGCAACATGCACTGGGACAGTTTGCAGCTGAGTGTGAAGCGGCTGGGATGAGAATCAGCTCCAAATCCGAGGCCATGGTGCTCGACCGGAAAAAGGTGCCTTGCCCTCTTCAGGTGGGTGGAGAGGTCCTTCCTCAAGTGGAGGAGTTCAAGTATCTCGGGGTCTTGTTCCCGAGTGAGGGAAGGATGGAGCGTGAGATTGAAGGCGTATCAGTGCAGCGTGCGAAGTCACTGTATTGGACCGTTACGGTGAAGAGGGAGCAGCGTCTGCAGTCAGAGCTCTCTCAAACCATTGTGGTGAAGAGGGAGCTGAGCCAAAAGGCAAAGCCTTAGATTGACCAGTCAATCTTCGCTTCTACCTTCATCTATGGTCATTAGCTTTGGGTAATGACCGACACCCGGCAACGGATGAAGCAGAAGAAAATGGATGGATGGAGGTTATAGGTTCATGTCCCACACATTGACTGCTGTATTTTCCCAGTTGGATGTAAATAGTTGGTGGTAATATCGCAGTAGATTTGTGAATTGATGTTTGACCTTGCGTCTGTGTTTTCTGAAGCATTACTTGTTTCTTTCTGATGAATATTTGCAGAAGAACTTTGCTCCGCTGCTCATTTGTCTCTGGTATTTCTTTATTGTGGAAAATGTAGTTTTTCATTCACTTTTGGTCTAAAATAGAACCAGGACACAGCACCGTTGACCATCCACTGTCAGATTGTAGAGTCCATGTCACAGATATCATGATTATTATAGATACAAGACCTCATTCTAACCCTGTATCTTTGAGTTAGCTTCATTCTAACCCTGTATCTTTGAGTTAGCTTCATTCTAACCCTGTATCTTTGAGTTAGCTTCATTCTAACCCTGTATCTTTGAGTTAGCATCATTCTAACCCTGTATCTTTGAGTTAGCTTCATTCTAACCCTGTATCTTTGAGTTAGCTTCATTCTAACCCTGTATCTTTGAATTAGCTTCATTCTAACCCTGTATCTTTGAGTTAGCATCATTCTAACCCTGTATCTTTGAGTTAGCATAATTCTAACCCTGTATCTTTGAGTTAGCTTCATTCTAACCCTGTATCTTTGAGTTAGCATCATTCTAACCCTGTATCTTTGAGTTAGCTTCATTCTAACCCTGTATCTTTGAGTTAGCTTCATTCTAACCCTGTATCTTTGAATTAGCTTCATTCTAACCCTGTATCTTTGAGTTAGCTTCATTCTAACCCTGTATCTTTGAGTTAGCATAATTCTAACCCTGTATCTTTGAGTTAGCATAATTCTAACCCTGTATCTTTGAGTTAGCATCATTCTAACCCTGTATCTTTGAGTTAGCATCATTCTAACACCTGTATCTTTGAGTTAGCATAATTATTTTTGTATCTTTTCTTGGCATAAAAAAACTAAGCATCATTTATGTTGTTTAAATCTTACCAAGAGTTTACTTTTTCCAGTGGCTGAGAGAGTCATTATCAGACCCAGGTGTGTCTCTGTTGTTTCCAGGGCTCGGGGCACCACGCTGGGCCCCGGGGCCTCTCGGTGTGTCCTCTAAGTCCTTCCACACTGTCTCCTGATGTGAGTAACCTCCAGTGCAGCTGCAAACTTCTCCTTCACTGCAGCGTGGCACCCTCCTCCCCGCCACGCCGCCTTCTGTCTGCACGCGCTCAGAACGGCTCTGCACTCATGAATAAATAACCACCTCCACCGAAGCGCCAGAACAAGGCCAACGCTCTGAATCCAGTTACCTCAGAGTCTGCGTGGGGACGATCCAAGATGCTACCCACATAACTGCACTTAGCATTTGGGGATTCACTAATGCAATGCTAGTAATCCTCACAAAACAGGGAGAGAATGTTTACGATCTTTGAAAACATAATGGGCAAAGAAATAGACTACTACTGCTATTTCAGTATTTATAATAATAATAATAATACTAATGCATTAGTTTTATATGTAGAGATACCGTAGGGACACCAGAGAGAGACCAGAGAGAGACCAGAGAGAGACAAGAGAGAGACCAGAGAGAGACCAGAGAGAGAGACCAGAGAGAGACCAGAGAGAGACCAGAGAGAGACCAGAGAGAGAGACCAGAGAGAGACCAGAGGGAGACCAGAGAGAGACCAGAGAGAGACCAGAGAGAGAGACCAGAGAGAGACCAGAGGGAGACCAGAGAGAGACCAGAGAGAGACCAGAGGGAGACCAGAGGGAGACCAGAGAGAGACCAGAGAGAGACCAGAGAGAGACCAGAGGGAGACCAGAGAGAGACCAGAGAGAGACCAGAGGGAGACCAGAGGGAGACCAGAGGGAGACCAGAGAGAGACCAGAGAGAGACCAGAGAGAGACCAGAGAGAGAGACCAGAGAGAGACCAGAGAGAGACCAGAGAGAGACCAGAGAGAGACCAGAGAGAGACCAGAGAGAGACCAGAGAGAGACCAGAGAGAGACCAGAGAGAGACAGGAGAGAGAGACAGGAGAGAGAGACAGGAGAGAGAGACCAGAGAGAGACCAGAGAGAGACCAGAGAGAGACCAGAGAGAGACCAGAGAGAGACCAGAGAGAGACCAGAGGAGACCAGAGGGAGACCAGAGAGAGACCAGAGAGAAAGACCAGAGAGAGACCAGAGAGAGACCAGAGAGAGACCAGAGAGAGACCAGAGAGAGACCAGAGAGAGACCAGAGAGAGACCAGAGAGAGACCAGAGAGAGACCAGAGAGAGACCAGAGAGAGAGACCAGAGAGAGACCAGAGAGAGACCAAAGAGAGAGACAGGAGAGAGAGACCAGAGAGAGAGACCAGAGAGAGAGACCAGAGAGAGAGACCAGAGAGAGAGACCAGAGAGAGACCAGAGAGAGACCAGAGAGAGACCAGAGAGAGACCAGAGGGAGACCAGAGGGAGACAGGAGAGAGAGACAGGAGAGAGAGACCAGAGAGAGACCAGAGAGAGACCAGAGAGAGACCAGAGAGAGACCAGAGAGAGACCAGAGGGAGACCAGAGGGAGACCAGAGGGAGACCAGAGGGAGACCAGAGAGAGACCAGAGAGAGACCAGAGAGAGACAAGAGAGAGAGCAGAGAGAGACCAGAGAGAGAGACCAGAGAGAGAGACCAGGGAGAGAGACCAGAAAGAGAGACCAGAGGGAGAGACCAGAGGGAGAGACCAGAGGGAGAGACCAGAGAGAGACCAGAGAGAGACCAGAGAGAGACCAGAGAGAGACCAGAGAGAGACCAGAGAGAGACCAGAGAGAGACCAGAGGGAGAGGCCAGAGGGAGACCAGAGAGAGACCAGAGAGAGAGCAGAGAGAGAGCAGAGAGAGAGCAGAGAGAGAGCAGAGAGAGAGCAGAGAGAGAGACCAGAGAGAGAGACCAGAGAGAGACCAGAGAGAGAGACCAGAGAGAGACCAGGAGAGAGACCAGAGAGAGAGACCAGAGGGAGAGGCCAGAGGGAGACCAGAGAGAGAGACCAGAGAGAGAGACCAGAAGAGAGACCAGAGAGAGAGACCAGAGAGAGAGACCAGAGAGAGAGACCAGAGAGAGAGACCAGAGAGAGAGACCAGAGAGAGAGAGACCAGAGAGAGACCAGAGAGAGACCAGAGAGAGAGACCAGAGAGAGAGACCAGAGAGAGAGACCAGAGAGAGACCAGAAAGAGAGACCAGAAGAGAGACCAGAGAGAGAGAGAGAGACCAGAGAGAGAGACCAGAGACCAGAGAGAGAGACCAGAGAGAGAGACCAGAGAGAGACCAGAGAGAGACCAGAGAGAGAGACCAGAGAGAGACCAGAGAGAGAGACCAGAGAGAGACCAGAGAGAGAGACCAGAGAGAGAGACCAGAGAGAGAGAGACCAGAGAGAGAGACCAGAAAGAGAGACCAGAGAGAGAGACCAGAGAGAGAGACCAGAGAGAGAGAGACCAGAGAGAGAGACCCAGAGAGAGAGACCAGAGAGAGACCAGAGAGACCAGAGAGAGAGACCAGAGAGAGAGACCAGAGAGAGAGACCAGAGAGAGAGAGACCAGAGAGAGACCGTGAGAGAAGGTAATAGACTGCTCAGAACAGACTTTAGAAATATAGTGGGTAGTACATCCAGGCTACATGTGGAGGAGCTCAAACTGGAGATTATCTCTTGGACAGTTTGATCATTTACAGGTGCAAAGTAAGTTAGCTCAAAGAGCCTTTCTGGCTGTTGGATTGTTATCTGTGGATTGGAGACAATGGCGTTTTTGATGCCTTGAACCTTGTCATTGAAAAAGTGTGCAAACCGATTGCATTTACGTTTGGAAGTTAGCTCTAATGGCATCTGAACAAGGGGGTTTGTTAATCTATTAACTGTTGAAAACAGAACACGCAGATTGTTGCTGCAACCTTCAATCATTTCAGAAAAATACCTTTCTCTCGTACTACGTAGCACCCGGTTAAACTCGCACAATTTATCTTTGAAGATCTCGTAATCTACCTGGAGGTTGGACTTGCGCCACTTCCGCTCGGCCCTCCGGCACTTTCTCTTTTGTAAAGGGCCCTAATCTGTCATAATAAAAGGGCCCTAATCTGTCATCATTAAAGGACCCTAATCTGTCATCATTAAAGGGTCCTAATCTGTCATCATTAAAGGGCCCTTATCTGTCATCATTAAAGGTCCTAATCTGTCATCATTAAAGGGCCCTAATCTGTCATAAATAAAGGGTCCTAATCTGTCATCATTAAAGGGCCCTAATCTGTCATCATTAAAGGGTCCTAATCTGTCATCATTAAAGGGCCCTTATCTGTCATCATTAAAGGTCCTAATCTGTCATCATTAAAGGGCCCTAATCTGTCATAAATAAAGGGTCCTAATCTGTCATCATTAAAGGGCCCTAATCTGTCATCGTTAAAGGGCCCTAATCTGTCATCATTAAAGGTCCTAATCTGTCATCATTAAAGGGCCCTAATCTGTCATAACAAAAGGCCCTAATCTGTCATCGTTAAAGGGCCCTAATCTGTCATCATTAAAGGGCCCTAATCTGTCATAATAATAATCTGTTCTTTTCCAATACTTCTTTAACTGATAAAAGTAGTTCATAGATATTTGAATTTCTAAATTACTTTTCCAGCCCCTAAATCTTGTTATCGTTTTCATTTCGATGTCCCGCCCTCCACTGTTTCACCAATCAGAAAGTCGTTGATCCGGGCTCCAGAACTCACCGCGTGGAGCTAATCTCACTGGTAAAGTACCATGTGGCGACAGTAGCTCAGTTGGTCGAGCATTGGCCTTAAGGCCAGAAGGTCGTGGGTTCAATTCCCACCTCTGCACCTTCTCCACCGACTCCCACTGATGACTGCTGTCGTTGTGTCCTTGGGCAAGACACTTAACCCCACTTTGCCCAAAGCCTCCACTGAAAGATCAAGGCTATGCTCACACTCAGAGAGCAGCCCTGTGGACTCACCACCTGCAGAGGGTCAGTGAGGGGCTGGTGCTATGAGACTTGGGTGGCATCTCTGACTGCCACCCCCCTGACCCAGAAATGGATTAAAGGGTAGAAAATGGATGGATGGATGGATGTTTTATTCTGTTGATCCTGTTTTTAATGTTTGTATTATGTCCTGTACGGTGTCCTTGGGTGTCTAGAAAGGCGCTTTTAAATAAAATGTATTATTATTATTATTATGTATCCATCCATCCATCTCTGTATCTTTTTTATGTTTATCTCCGTGTCACTCTGTACAGACCCGTGCCGTGCCGGTCAGTTCTGTCGTGGGTCAGACTTCCTTTTTCAAACTCCACAATCACCAACTTTGCTTCCATGGGGTTTGTTTACATCCTCATTTGTTTGCTTGTTTGTTTGTGCGTTTGCTGTGCTCTGCAGCTGAGCTAACAAGGCGCCATTTTCGCCCGGGCCACGGCTACGCTCCAATTAAAGCGTGTGATCATCCAGAACGCTTTAATGATGGTTGTTGCCGGAGTTGACCAGATACAGGAGAGAAGAGAGAGAGAGGCCTGCTGTGAGGTCCGCTGTGAGGTCCGCTGTGAGGTCCGCTGTGAGGTCCGCTGTGAGGTCTGCTGTGAGGTCCGCTGTGAGGTCTGCTGTGAGGTATGTGTGAGGTCTGCTGTGAGGTATGTGTGAGGTCTGCTGTGAGGTATGTGTGAGGTCCGCTGTGAGGTCAGCTGTGAGGTCCGCTGTGAGGTCTGTGTGAGGTCTGCTGTGAGGTATGTGTGAGGTCCGCTGTGAGGTCTGTGTGAGGTCTGCTGTGAGGTCTGTGTGAGGTCTGTGTGAGGTCTGCTGTGAGGTCAGCTGTGAGGTCCGCTGTGAGGTCTGTGTGAGGTCTGTGTGAGGTCCGCTGTGAGGTCCGCTGTGAGGTCTGCTGTGAGGTCCGCTGTGAGGTCTGTGTGAGGTCTGTGTGAGGTCTGTGTGAGGTCCGCTGTGAGGTCTGTGTGAGGTCTGTGTGAGGTCCGCTGTGAGGTCTGTGTGAGGTCTGCTGTGAGGTCTGCTGTGAGGTCTGTGTGAGGTCTGTGTGAGGTCCACTGTGAGGTCCGCTGTGAGGTCTGCTGTGAGGTCCGCTGTGAGGTCTGTGTGAGGTCCGCTGTGAGGTCTGTGTAAGGTCTGCTGTGAGGTCTGCTGTGAGGTCCGCTGTGAGGTCTGTGTGAGGTCTGCAGTGAGGTCCGCTGTGAGGTCTGCAGTGAGGTCCACTGTGAGGTCTGTGTGAGGTCCGCTGTGAGGTCCGCTGTGAGGTCTGCTGGGAGGTCTGCAGTGAGGTCCGCTGTGAGGTCTGTGTGAGGTCCGCTGTGAGGTCTGTGTGAGATCTGCTGTGAGGTCTGCTGTGAGGTCCGCTGTGAGGTCTGTGTGAGGTCTGCAGTGAGGTCCGCTGTGAGGTCTGTGTGAGGTCCGCTGTGAGGTCTGCAGTGAGGTCCACTGTGAGGTCTGTGTGAGGTCCACTGTGAGGTCTGTGTGAGATCTGCTGTGAGGTCTGCTGTGAGGTCCGCTGTGAGGTCTGTGTGAGGTCTGCAGTGAGGTCCGCTGTGAGGTCTGTGTGAGGTCCGCTGTGAGGTCTGCAGTGAGGTCCACTGTGAGGTCTGTGTGAGGTCCACTGTGAGGTCCGCTGTGAGGTCCGCTGTGAGGTCCAGTGTGAGGTCTGCAGTGAGGTCCGCTGTGAGGTCCGCTGTGAGGTCTGCTGTGAGGTCTGCAGTGAGGTCCGCTGTGAGGTCTGTGTGAGGTCTGCTGTGAGGTCCGCTGTGAGGTCTGCTGTGAGGTCTGCAGTGAGGTCCGCTGTGAGGTCTGCTGTGAGGTCTGCTGTGAGGTCCGCTGTGAGGTCTGTGTGAGGTCCGCTGTGAGGTCTGCTGTGAGGTCTGTGTGAGGTCTGTGTGAGGTCTGCAGTGAGGTCTGCAGTGAGGTCCGCTGTGAGGTCTGTGTGAGGTCCGCTGTGAGGTCCGCTGTGAGGTCCGCTGTGAGGTCTGTGTGAGGTCTGTGTGAGGTCTGCTGTGAGGTCTGTGTGAGGTCTGTGTGAGGTCCGCTGTGAGGTCTGTGTGAGGTCTGTGTGAGGTCTGCAGTGAGGTCCGCTGTGAGGTCCGCTGTGAGGTCTGTGTGAGGTCTGTGTGAGGTCTGTGTGAGGTCTGTGTGAGGTCTGCTGTGAGGTCTGTGTGAGGTCCGCTGTGAGGTCTGTGTGAGGTCCGCTGTGAGGTCTGTGTGAGGTCCGCTGTGAGGTCTGCTGTGAGGTCTGTGTGAGGTCTGTGTGAGGTCTGCAGTGAGGTCTGCAGTGAGGTCCGCTGTGAGGTCTGTGTGAGGTCCGCTGTGAGGTCCGCTGTGAGGTCCGCTGTGAGGTCTGTGTGAGGTCTGTGTGAGGTCCGCTGTGAGGTCTGTGTGAGGTCCGCTGTGAGGTCTGCTGTGAGGTCTGTGTGTGAGGTCTGTGTGAGGTCTGTGTGAGGTCTGTGTGAGGTCTGTGTGAGGTCTGCTGTGAGGTCTGCTGTGAGGTCTGCTGTGAGGTCTGTGTGAGGTCTGCAGTGAGGTCTGCAGTGAGGTCCGCTGTGAGGTCTGTGTGAGGTCTGCTGTGAGGTCAGCTGTGAGGTCCGCTGTGAGGTCTGTGTGAGGTCTGCTGTGAGGTCAGCTGTGAGGTCCGCTGTGAGGTCTGTGTGAGGTCTGTGTGAGGTCCGCTGTGAGGTCCGCTGTGAGGTCTGCTGTGAGGTCCGCTGTGAGGTCTGTGTGAGGTCTGTGTGAGGTCCGCTGTGAGGTCTGTGTGAGGTCTGTGTGAGGTCTGCGTGAGGTCCGCTGTGAGGTCTGTGTGAGGTCTGCTGTGAGGTCTGCTGTGAGGTCTGTGTGAGGTCTGTGTGAGGTCCACTGTGAGGTCCGCTGTGAGGTCTGCTGTGAGGTCCGCTGTGAGGTCTGTGTGAGGTCCGCTGTGAGGTCTGTGTAAGGTCTGCTGTGAGGTCCGCTGTGAGGTCTGTGTGAGGTCTGCAGTGAGGTCCGCTGTGAGGTCTGCAGTGAGGTCCACTGTGAGGTCTGTGTGAGGTCCGCTGTGAGGTCTGCTGGGAGGTCTGCAGTGAGGTCCGCTGTGAGGTCTGTGTGAGGTCCGCTGTGAGGTCTGTGTGAGATCTGCTGTGAGGTCTGCTGTGAGGTCCGCTGTGAGGTCTGTGTGAGGTCTGCAGTGAGGTCCGCTGTGAGGTCTGTGTGAGGTCCGCTGTGAGGTCTGCAGTGAGGTCCACTGTGAGGTCTGTGTGAGGTCCACTGTGAGGTCTGTGTGAGATCTGCTGTGAGGTCTGCTGTGAGGTCCGCTGTGAGGTCTGTGTGAGGTCTGCAGTGAGGTCCGCTGTGAGGTCTGTGTGAGGTCCGCTGTGAGGTCTGCAGTGAGGTCCACTGTGAGGTCTGTGTGAGGTCCACTGTGAGGTCCGCTGTGAGGTCCGCTGTGAGGTCCAGTGTGAGGTCTGCAGTGAGGTCCGCTGTGAGGTCCGCTGTGAGGTCTGCTGTGAGGTCTGCAGTGAGGTCCGCTGTGAGGTCTGTGTGAGGTCTGCTGTGAGGTCCGCTGTGAGGTCTGCTGTGAGGTCTGCAGTGAGGTCCGCTGTGAGGTCTGCTGTGAGGTCTGCTGTGAGGTCCGCTGTGAGGTCTGTGTGAGGTCCGCTGTGAGGTCTGCTGTGAGGTCTGTGTGAGGTCTGTGTGAGGTCTGCAGTGAGGTCTGCAGTGAGGTCCGCTGTGAGGTCTGTGTGAGGTCCGCTGTGAGGTCCGCTGTGAGGTCTGTGTGAGGTCTGTGTGAGGTCTGCTGTGAGGTCTGTGTGAGGTCTGTGTGAGGTCCGCTGTGAGGTCTGTGTGAGGTCTGTGTGAGGTCTGTGTGAGGTCTGTGTGAGGTCTGTGTGAGGTCTGTGTGAGGTCTGTGTGAGGTCTGTGTGAGGTCTGTGTGAGGTCTGCTGTGAGGTCTGTGTGAGGTCCGCTGTGAGGTCTGTGTGAGGTCCGCTGTGAGGTCTGTGTGAGGTCCGCTGTGAGGTCTGCTGTGAGGTCTGTGTGAGGTCTGTGTGAGGTCTGCAGTGAGGTCTGCAGTGAGGTCCGCTGTGAGGTCTGTGTGAGGTCCGCTGTGAGGTCCGCTGTGAGGTCCGCTGTGAGGTCTGTGTGAGGTCTGTGTGAGGTCCGCTGTGAGGTCTGTGTGAGGTCCGCTGTGAGGTCTGTGTGAGGTCTGTGAGGTCTGTGTGAGGTCTGTGTGAGGTCTGTGTGAGGTCTGTGTGAGGTCTGTGTGAGGTCTGCTGTGAGGTCTGCTGTGAGGTCTGCTGTGAGGTCTGTGTGAGGTCTGCAGTGAGGTCTGCAGTGAGGTCCGCTGTGAGGTCTGTGTGAGGTCTGCTGTGAGGTCAGCTGTGAGGTCCGCTGTGAGGTCTGTGTGAGGTCTGCTGTGAGGTCAGCTGTGAGGTCCGCTGTGAGGTCTGTGTGAGGTCTGTGTGAGGTCCGCTGTGAGGTCCGCTGTGAGGTCTGCTGTGAGGTCCGCTGTGAGGTCTGTGTGAGGTCTGTGTGAGGTCTGTGTGAGGTCCGCTGTGAGGTCTGTGTGAGGTCTGTGTGAGGTCTGCGTGAGGTCCGCTGTGAGGTCTGTGTGAGGTCTGCTGTGAGGTCTGCTGTGAGGTCTGTGTGAGGTCTGTGTGAGGGTCCACTGTGAGGTCCGCTGTGAGGTCTGCTGTGAGGTCCGCTGTGAGGTCTGTGTGAGGTCCGCTGTGAGGTCTGTGTAAGGTCTGCTGTGAGGTCCGCTGTGAGGTCTGTGTGAGGTCTGCAGTGAGGTCCGCTGTGAGGTCTGCAGTGAGGTCCACTGTGAGGTCTGTGTGAGGTCCGCTGTGAGGTCCGCTGTGAGGTCTGCTGGGAGGTCTGCAGTGAGGTCCGCTGTGAGGTCTGTGTGAGGTCCGCTGTGAGGTCTGTGTGAGATCTGCTGTGAGGTCTGCTGTGAGGTCCGCTGTGAGGTCTGTGTGAGGTCTGCAGTGAGGTCCGCTGTGAGGTCTGTGTGAGGTCCGCTGTGAGGTCTGCAGTGAGGTCCACTGTGAGGTCTGTGTGAGGTCCACTGTGAGGTCTGTGTGAGATCTGCTGTGAGGTCTGCTGTGAGGTCCGCTGTGAGGTCTGTGTGAGGTCTGCAGTGAGGTCCGCTGTGAGGTCTGTGTGAGGTCCGCTGTGAGGTCTGCAGTGAGGTCCACTGTGAGGTCTGTGTGAGGTCCACTGTGAGGTCCGCTGTGAGGTCCGCTGTGAGGTCCAGTGTGAGGTCTGCAGTGAGGTCCGCTGTGAGGTCCGCTGTGAGGTCTGCTGTGAGGTCTGCAGTGAGGTCCGCTGTGAGGTCTGTGTGAGGTCTGCTGTGAGGTCCGCTGTGAGGTCTGCTGTGAGGTCTGCAGTGAGGTCCGCTGTGAGGTCTGCTGTGAGGTCTGCTGTGAGGTCCGCTGTGAGGTCTGTGTGAGGTCCGCTGTGAGGTCTGCTGTGAGGTCTGTGTGAGGTCTGTGTGAGGTCTGCAGTGAGGTCTGCAGTGAGGTCCGCTGTGAGGTCTGTGTGAGGTCCGCTGTGAGGTCCGCTGTGAGGTCCGCTGTGAGGTCTGTGTGAGGTCTGTGTGAGGTCTGCTGTGAGGTCTGTGTGAGGTCTGTGTGAGGTCCGCTGTGAGGTCTGTGTGAGGTCTGCAGTGAGGTCCGCTGTGAGGTCCGCTGTGAGGTCTGTGTGAGGTCTGTGTGAGGTCTGTGTGAGGTCTGTGTGAGGTCTGTGTGAGGTCTGTGTGAGGTCTGTGTGAGGTCTGCAGTGAGGTCCGCTGTGAGGTCTGTGTGAGGTCCGCTGTGAGGTCCGCTGTGAGGTCCGCTGTGAGGTCTGTGTGAGGTCTGTGTGAGGTCTGCAGTGAGGTCCGCTGTGAG
Organism: Knipowitschia caucasica; assembly: GCA_964034765.1. NCBI lineage: Eukaryota > Metazoa > Chordata > Actinopteri > Gobiiformes > Gobiidae > Knipowitschia > Knipowitschia caucasica. Next base: position 1,250,916 of record OZ035834.1, on the reverse strand, counting down.
GTCTGTGTGAGGTCCGCTGTGAAGTCCGCTGTGAGGTCCGCTGTGAGGTCTGTGTGAGGTCTGCTGTGAGGTCTGTGTGAGGTCCGCTGTGAGGTCTGTGTGAGGTCCGCTGTGAGGTCTGCTGTGAGGTCTGTGTGAGGTCTGTGTGAGGTCTGCTGTGAGGTCTGTGTGAGGTCTGCAGTGAGGTCCGCTGTGAGGTCTGTGTGAGGTCTGCAGTGAGGTCTGCAGTGAGGTCTGTGTGAGGTCTGCAGTGAGGTCTGCAGTGAGGTCCGCTGTGAGGTCTGTGTGAGGTCTGCAGTGAGGTCTGCAGTGAGGTCCGCTGTGAGGTCTGTGTGAGGTCTGCTGTGAGGTCTGTGTGAGGTCCGCTGTGAGGTCTGTGTGAGGTCCGCTGTGAGGTCTGCTGTGAGGTCTGCTGTGAGGTCTGTGTGAGGTCTGTGTGAGGTCCGCTGTGAGGTCTGTGTGAGGTCTGTGTGAGGTCTCCTGTGAGGTCAGTGTGAGGTCAGTGTGAGGTCTGTGTGAGGTCTGTGTGAGGTCTGTGTGAGGTCCGCTGTGAGGTCTGTGTGAGGTCCGCTGTGAGGTCTGCTGTGAGGTCTGCAGTGAGGTCTGTGTGAGGTCTGCGTGAGGTCTGTGTGAGGTCTGTGTGAGGTCTGTGTGAGGTCTGCAGTGAGGTCCGCTGTGAGGTCAGTGTGAGGTCTGTGTGAGGTCCGCTGTGAGGTCTGCTGTGAGGTCTGTGTGAGGTCTGTGTGAGGTCCGCTGTGAGGTCTGTGTGAGGTCCGCTGTGAGGTCTGTGTGAGGTCTGCGTGAGGTCTGCTGTGAGGTCTGCTGTGAGGTCCGCTGTGAGGTCTGTGTGAGGTCCGCTGTGAGGTCTGTGTGAGGTCTGTGTGAGGTCTGTGTGAGGTCTGCAGTGAGGTCCGCTGTGAGGTCAGTGTGAGGTCTGTGTGAGGTCCGCTGTGAGGTCTGCTGTGAGGTCAGTGTGAGGTCTGTGTGAGGTCTGTGTGAGGTCCGCTGTGAGGTCTGTGTGAGGTCCGCTGTGAGGTCTGTGTGAGGTCCGCTGTGAGGTCTGTGTGAGGTCCGCTGTGAGGTCCGCTGTGAGGTCAGTGTGAGGTCAGTGTGAGGTCAGTGTGAGGTCTGTGTGAGGTCTGTGTGAGGTCCGCTGTGAGGTCTGTGTGAGGTCTGTGTGAGGTCTGTGTGAGGTCCGCTGTGAGGTCAGTGTGAGGTCAGTGTGAGGTCAGTGTGAGGTCAGTGTGAGGTCTGTGTGAGGTCCGCTGTGAGGTCCGCTGTGAGGTCCGCTGTGAGGTCAGTGTGAGGTCAGTGTGAGGTCAGTGTGAGGTCAGTGTGAGGTCTGTGTGAGGTCTGTGTGAGGTCCGCTGTGAGGTCTGTGTGAGGTCCGCTGTGAGGTCAGTGTGAGGTCAGTGTGAGGTCTGTGTGAGGTCTGTGTGAGGTCCGCTGTGAGGTCTGTGTGAGGTCTGTGTGAGGTCTGTGTGAGGTCCGCTGTGAGGTCAGTGTGAGGTCAGTGTGAGGTCAGTGTGAGGTCAGTGTGAGGTCTGTGTGAGGTCCGCTGTGAGGTCCGCTGTGAGGTCCGCTGTGAGGTCAGTGTGAGGTCAGTGTGAGGTCAGTGTGAGGTCAGTGTGAGGTCTGTGTGAGGTCTGTGTGAGGTCCGCTGTGAGGTCTGTGTGAGGTCCGCTGTGAGGTCAGTGTGAGGTCAGTGTGAGGTCAGTGTGAGGTCAGTGTGAGGTCTGTGTGAGGTCCGCTGTGAGGTCTGCTGTGAGGTCTGTGTGAGGTCTGTGTGAGGTCTGTGTGAGGTCCGCTGTGAGGTCTGTGTGAGGTCCGCTGTGAGGTCTGTGTGAGGTCTCTGCGTGAGGTCTGCTGTGAGGTCTGCTGTGAGGTCCGCTGTGAGGTCTGTGTGAGGTCCGCTGTGAGGTCTGTGTGAGGTCTGTGTGAGGTCTGTGTGAGGTCTGCAGTGAGGTCCGCTGTGAGGTCAGTGTGAGGTCTGTGTGAGGTCCGCTGTGAGGTCTGCTGTGAGGTCAGTGTGAGGTCTGTGTGAGGTCTGTGTGAGGTCCGCTGTGAGGTCTGTGTGAGGTCCGCTGTGAGGTCTGTGTGAGGTCCGCTGTGAGGTCTGTGTGAGGTCCGCTGTGAGGTCCGCTGTGAGGTCAGTGTGAGGTCAGTGTGAGGTCAGTGTGAGGTCTGTGTGAGGTCTGTGTGAGGTCCGCTGTGAGGTCAGTGTGAGGTCTGTGTGAGGTCCGCTGTGAGGTCCGCTGTGAGGTCCGCTGTGAGGTCTGTGTGAGGTCAGTGTGAGGTCAGTGTGAGGTCAGTGTGAGGTCAGTGTGAGGTCTGTGTGAGGTCCGCTGTGAGGTCAGTGTGAGGTCTGTGTGAGGTCCGCTGTGAGGTCCGCTGTGAGGTCCGCTGTGAGGTCAGTGTGAGGTCAGTGTGAGGTCAGTGTGAGGTCTGTGTGAGGTCTGTGTGAGGTCCGCTGTGAGGTCTGTGTGAGGTCCGCTGTGAGGTCAGTGTGAGGTCCGCTGTGAGGTCCGCTGTGAGGTCAGTGTGAGGTCAGTGTGAGGTCTGTGTGAGTCCTCTGCAGACTAAAGCAGCCGCAGAATCAGGCTCCAAACTGCTGCACGATCGGGAGGAGGTCACATCTCGGTCAGATTTATTGACTAAAAATAACAGAAATGATGCTTATTTTTTTAATGGCAAGTTTTGTTTTGCTTTAAAGTAATTTGTCATGAGATTATTTTATTAGTTTTGAAAATAAACAGTCTGAGCAGTGAGTTTTTAGGCTTGTTTTGAGGATTTAAAAACTAGCTGGGCAGCACGGTGGCTGATCCTGGTCATGGGTTTGAATCCCGGTTGGAACTGGGTCTTTCTGAGTGTTCTCGCTGTGTCTGTATAAGTTTCCTCTGGGTGCTCCGGTTTTCCCTACCACTAAAATCATGTATAATAGGTCTGATTTAGCCTGGTCTTCCCATGTGTAAACTCTGGTCCATGATCATCTCCTACATGTACGTCTGGTCTTACCATGTGTAAACTCTGGTCCATGGTCATTTCCTACATGTACGTCTGGTCTTACCATGTGTAAACTCTGGTCCATGATCATCTCCTACATGTACGTCTGGTCTTACCATGTGTAAACTCTGGTCCATGATCATTTCCTACATGTACGTCTGGTCTTACCATGTGTAAACTCTGGTCCATGATCATTTCCTACATGTACGTCTGGTCTTACCATGTGTAAACTCTGGTCCATGATCATTTCCTACATGTACGTCTGGTCTTACCATATGTAAACTCTGGTCCATGATCATCTCCTACATGTACGTCTGGTCTTACCATGTGTAAACTCTGGTCCATGATCATTTCCTACATGTACGTCTGGTCTTACCATGTGTAAACTCTGGTCCATGGTAATTTCCTACATGTACGTCTGGTCTTACCATGTGTAAACTCTGGTCCATGATCATCTCCTACATGTACGTCTGGTCTTACCATGTGTAAACTCTGGTCCATGATCATTTCCTACATGTACGTCTGGTCTTACCATGTGTAAACTCTGGTCCATGATCATCTCCTACATGTACGTCTGGTCTTACCATGTGTAAACTCTGGTCCATGATCATTTCCTACATGTACGTCTGGTCTTACCATGTGTAAACTCTGGTCCATGATCATTTCCTACATGTACGTCTGGTCTTACCATGTGTAAACTCTGGTCCATGATCATCTCCTACATGTACGTCTGGTCTTACCATGTGTAAACTCTGGTCCATGATCATTTCCTACATGTACGTCTGGTCTTACCATATGTAAACTCTGGTCCATGATCATTTCCTACATGTACGTCTGGTCTTACCATGTGTAAACTCTGGTCCATGATCATTTCCTACATGTACGTCTGGGTCTGATCCTAGTGGCTGCAGTTTCCTCGGTTGAATCTCCTCCGACCAATCAGAGAGCGGGGGAGGCGGGTGTTGTAGGTCGGTGTCGTTGACGTCCAGAGTTTGTGCTGAATTTGCTGGTTGTAGTTTGTCGGAGAATGCGATAGTAAAATGTGATAAAAAATATCAAGAAACTGAAGCCGGAGCAAGAGGAATGTTTAGTAAATGTCATTGAAGCAAAGATGTTGTGGCTCTACTCCCCACGGGCTCCGTTAGCGGCAAAGGAGATGGCTAAAGCTAGGCTACATGCTAAAGCTAGGCTAAATGCTACAATCACTCGGGCCCCTCCCGAGTGAGTCAAAGGAGAAAATTCAGACCTTAGTATGAAATGAAATGAGTACCATGGTGTGGAAAGACCAGGCTGGATCTGAATGTAATGAATGGATGGTGTTTGGTCGGAGGCTTTGATGGACCAGTGTGTTCAGCTCTCTCTCTGTGATCACCGTGTGGAGAGAATGGAACTATATCTTTTTCCCGTGAAGAAAGGAAGAAGTTCATGGAGCTAACAAACGTTTATCTCATTCATGTGATCAGTGTTATTGTTCTGCAGGTTTCAGACATGACAGTAACACATCAGCAGTGATCGAGCCAAGAAGAGGATTCTATTTGGAAAACACAGACTGCATGAAACCTTAATTCACTGAAAATGTCCTGAACCAGAAGAATACGCGCTCTCCTTTCACACGGCGACAGTGAAACTAAAACAGCAAGAATAAGCCTCGTTTAAAAGCCAAGAGCACGAGAGGCCATTTGGAATCAGCTTTATCCAATTATAACATCTACTGAAACATCACAGCGGCTTTCACTGGATTATTTTATATTATTATTAAAGGAAAGAACCGCCCTCTCCCCTTTTAAAGCCAAACTCAGCTCTATCAGCAGAATGATTGACAGTTGGAAGGACCAATGAGATTAAGATTACACAAAGATATACACACACTATGCCTCATACGTACACACACTATACTCACACGTACACACACCATACTCACACGTACACACACTATGCTCACGCGTACACACACGTACACACACCATACTCACACGTACACACACTATGCTCACGCGTACACACACTATACTCACACGTACACACACCATACTCACACGTACACACACTATGCTCACGCGTACACACACTATGCCTCACACGTACACACTATGCCTCACACATACACACACTATACTCACACGTACACACACTATACTCACACGTACACACACCATACTCACACGTACACACACTATACTCACACGTATACACACTATGCTCACGCGTACACACACCATACTCACACGTACACACACTATACTCACGCGTACACACACTATACTCACACGTACACACACCATACTCACGCGTACAGACACCATACTCACGCGTACACACACCATACTCACACGTACACACACTATACTCACGCGTACACACACCATACTCACACGTACACACACTATACTCACGCGTACACACACTATACTCACACCTACACACACCATACTCACGCGTACAGACACCATACTCACGCGTACACACACCATACTCACACGTACACACACTATACTCACACACACACACACTGAGCCTATACCTCACACATACACACTATACATTACAGCCTATACATCACAGTGCCCTCTCTGCTGTGAGTCTGCTGCTGGTGCAGGTCTGGATGTGTAGACGTGTGTGTGTGTGTGTGTGTGTGTGTGTGTGTGTGTGTGTGTCCAGGCTCTCAGCAGAGGCCAGCGTCTGTTGTGTAGCTCTCTAATGGATGCCCAGCTGGAGTCAGACACACACAAGGGCAGCCAAGGTCGGAGCCGCTGCCTCTCCGGACCCCAGCGTTTGGCAGAGCTCTGCAGCCTGCGGTCCTCTCTCTTTGTGTGTTTTTTTGCTTTTGTGTTGATATTTCTTATTGTAAAAGTCAGAATGTTCACTTTAATGAGCGATAGTGCAGCTGCCAACAATGTTAGGCCGAGAACATCTCCGACAATCATCCAAAAAACTAAGTTTAAAAGCCCAGCCAAGAACTTTTTCAATTTAACAGTGTTTTTGCAACTACACAAAAGATGTGATGTGCACTACACTACTGTATTAGCAAACAGCGACGCACAACACTACTGTATTAGCAAACAGCGACGCACAATACTACTGTATTAGCAAACAGCGACGCACAACACTACTGTATTAGCAAACAGCGACGCACAACACTACTGTATTAGCAAACAGCGACGCACAACACTACTGCATTAGCAAACAGCAACGCACAACACTACTGTATTAGCAAACAGCAACGCACAACACTACTGTGTAAGCAAACAGCGACGCACAACACTACTGCATTAGCAAACAGCGACGCACAACACTACTGTATTAGCAAACAGCAACGCACAACACTACTGTGTAAGCAAACAGCGACGCACAACACTACTGCATTACCAAACAGCGACACACAACACTACTGCATTAGCAAACAGCCACACACAACACTACTGCATTAGCAAACAGCGACGCACAACACTACTGTATTAGCAAACAGCGACGCACAATACTACTGTATTAGCAAACAGCGACGCACAATACTACTGTATTAGTAAACAGCGACGCACAACACTACTGTATTAGCAAACAGCGACGCACAACACTACTGTATTAGCAAACAGCGACGCACAACACTACTGCATTAGCAAACAGCGACGCACAACACTACTGTATTAGCAAACAGCAACGCACAACACTACTGTGTAAGCAAACAGCGACGCACAACACTACTGCATTAGCAAACAGCGACGCACAACACTACTGTATTAGCAAACAGCCACACACAACACTACTGTATTAGCAAACAGCAACGCACAACACTACTGTGTAAGCAAACAGCGACGCACAACACTACTGCATTAGCAAACAGCGACGCACAACACTACTGTGTAAGCAAACAGCAACGCACAACACTACTGTGTAAGCAAACAGCGACGCACAACACTACTGCATTAGCAAACAGCGACGCACAACACTACTGTATTAGCAAACAGCCACACACAACACTACTGTGTAAGCAAACAGCGACGCACAACACTACTGCATTACCAAACAGCGACACACAACACTACTGCATTAGCAAACAGCCACACACAACACTACTGCATTAGCAAACAGCGACGCACAACACTACTGTATTAGCAAACAGCGACGCACAACACTACTGCATTAGCAAACAGCAACGCACAACACTACTGCATTACCAAACAGCAACGCACAACACTACTGTATTAGCAAACAGCGACGCACAACACTACTGTATTAGCAAACAGCCACACACAACACTACTGCATTAGCAAACAGCGACGCACAACACTACTGTATTAGCAAACAGCGACGCACAACACTACTGTGTAAGCAAACAGCGACGCACAACACTACTGTATTACCAAACAGCAACGCACAACACTACTGCATTACCAAACAGCAACGCACAACACTACTGTATTAGCAAACAGCGACGCACAACACTACTGCATTAGCAAACAGCGACGCACAACACTACTGTATTAGCAAACAGCGACGCACAACACTACTGCATTAGCAAACAGCAACGCACAACACTACTGCATTACCAAACAGCAACGCACAACACTACTGTGTAAGCAAACAGCGACGCACAACACTACTGCATTAGCAAACAGCGACACACAACACTACTGTATTAGCAAACAGCAACGCACAACACTACTGCATTAGCAAACAGCGACACACAACAGCAACGCACAACACTACTGCATTAGCAAACAGCGACGCACAACACTACTGTATTAGCAAACAGCGACGCACAACACTACTGCATTACCAAACAGCAACGCACAACACTACTGTGTAAGCAAACAGCGACGCACAACACTACTGCATAGCAAACAGCGACACACAACACTACTGTATTAGCAAACAGCGACGCACAACACTACTGCATTAGCAAACAGCGACACACAACACTACTGTATTAGCAAACAGCGACGCACAACACTACTGCATTAGCAAACAGCGACACACAACACTACTGTATTAGCAAACAGCAACACACAACACTACTGCATTAGCAAACAGCGACACACAACGGCAACGCACAACACTACTGTATTAGCAAACAGCGACGCACAACACTACTGCATTAGCAAACAGCGACGCACAACACTACTGCATTAGCAAACAGCGACACACAACACTACTGTATTAGCAAACAGCGACGCACAACACTACTGCATTAGCAAACAGCGACACACAACACTACTGTATTAGCAAACAGCAACACACAACACTACTGCATTAGCAAACAGCGACACACAACGGCAACGCACAACACTACTGTATTAGCAAACAGCGACGCACAACACTACTGCATTAGCAAACAGCGACGCACAACACTACTGCATTACCAAACAGCGACACACAACACTACTGCATTACCAAACAGCGACGCACAACACTACTGTATTAGTATAGACACAGAGACACAGGTACATATAGACACAGAGAGACACAGGTACATATAGACACAGGTACATATAGACACAGAGACACACAGGTACATATAGACCCAGAGACACAGGTACATATAGACACAGAGACACAGGTACATATAGACACAGAGACACAGGTACATATAGACACAGAGACACAGGTACATATAGACCCAGAGACACAGGTACATATAGACACAGGTACATATAGACACAGGTACATATAGACACAGGTACATATAGACACAGAGACACACAGGTACATATAGACCCAGAGACACAGGTACATATAGACACAGAGACACAGGTACATATAGACACAGAGACACACAGGTACATATAGACCCAGAGACACAGGTACATATAGACACAGAGACACACAGGTACATATAGACACAGAGACACAGGTACATATAGACACAGAGACACAGGTACATATAGACACAGGTACATATAGACACAGGTACATATAGACACAGGTACATATAGACACAGGTACATATAGACACAGAGACACACAGGTACATATAGACACAGAGACACAGGTACATATAGACACAGAGACACAGGTACATATAGACACAGAGACACACAGGTACATATAGACACAGAGACACAGGTACATATAGACACAGAGACACAGGTACATATAGACACAGGTACATATAGACACAGGTACATATAGACACAGAGACACACAGGTACATATAGACCCAGAGACACAGGTACATATAGACACAGAGACACAGGTACATATAGACACAGAGACACAGGTACATATAGACACAGAGACACAGGTACATATAGACACAGAGACACACAGGTACATATAGACCCAGAGACACAGGTACATATAGACACAGAGACACAGGTACATATAGACCCAGAGACACAGGTACATATAGACCCAGAGACACAGGTACATATAGACACAGAGACACAGGTACATATAGACCCAGAGACACAGGTACATATAGACACAGGTACATATAGACACAGAGAGACACAGGTACATATAGACACAGAGACACAGGTACATATAGACACAGAGACACAGGTACATATAGACACAGAGACACAGGTACATATAGACACAGAGAGACACAGGTACATATAGACACAGAGACACAGGTACATATAGACACAGAGACACAGGTACATATAGACACAGAGACACAGGTACATATAGACACAGAGAGACACAGGTACATATAGACACAGAGAGACACAGGTACATATAGACACAGAGACACAGGTACATATAGACACAGGTACATATAGACACAGAGAGACACAGGTACATATAGACACAGAGACACGGGTACATATAGACACAGGTACATATAGACACAGAGAGACACAGGTACATATAGACACAGAGACACAGGTACATATAGACACAGAGACACAGGTACATATAGACACAGAGACACAGGTACATATAGACACAGAGACACAGGTACATATAGACACAGAGACACAGGTACATATAGACACAGAGAGACACAGGTACATATAGACACAGAGAGACACAGGTACATATAGACACAGAGACACAGGTACATATAGACACAGGTACATATAGACACAGAGAGACACAGGTACATATAAACACAGAGACACAGGTACATATAGACACAGAGAGACACAGGTACATATAGACACAGAGACACAGGTACATACAGACACAGAGACACAGGTACATATAGACACAGAGACACAGGTACATATAGACACAGAGACACAGGTACATATAGACACAGAGAGACACAGGTACATATAGACACAGAGACACAGGTACATATAGACACAGGTACATATAGACACAGAGAGACACAGGTACATATAGACACAGAGACACAGGTACATATAGACACAGAGAGACACAGGTACATATAGACACAGAGAGACACAGGTACATATAGACACAGAGACACAGGTACATATAGACACAGAGACACAGGTACATATAGACACAGAGACACAGGTACATATAGACACAGAGACACAGGTACATATAGACACAGAGAGACACAGGTACATATAGACACAGGTACATATAGACACACAGAGGGCAGAGTATTAACACAGAGGAACCAGACGGACTGTAAAACTAAAAATGAAACCACAGAGAACCAGAACAAAACAAACCGAGCCAATCCAGACCATGCCGAGTAAACGTTAAAGCTTTAAAACACTGCATCTAAATATTTAAAGAGACAGTTTCTCTCTGGACCCAGTCACAGCCAAAGTATGTGACATCACCATGTGTGTGTTTGGGTCCAACATCACACGGTTGGTAGAGCATTGGCCTTTGAGCCTGAAGGTTGTGGGTTCGAGCCCATCATGAGACCTTTTCCACTGACTCTTCTGACGTCTGCTGTCGTTGTGTTCTTGGGCAAGACACTTTTCCCCACTTTGCCTGTGAGCAGCAGTAATGGACGCTGCCTGCCTTTCCTTCTTCTTCGATTTGTTTTGTACAGTGCTGTATTTTGTACAGACCTCATCGAGCACGTCATAATTCTCGGTTTAAAAATACAGACTTTTTAAGCTTCTGCTTCTGTACCGTTGGAGGTCGGTGTGAGCCGCCACCTCAGCACATTCACAGAGTTTGAAGTAATCACTCAGAAGCAGAACAGAGGCTGCTAATTGTTTGTGCCAAATATAAAACCAACGTTAGCGCTTCATTACAGAGAAATAAAAAAACAAGCGCTAATCACAGACCGCCGCGCGCCTTTGAAGGTTTTCCACCTCTTTGTGATTACTATAAAGAATACTGGGTGCAATTCCAAAGCAGCAAAAGCCAATAAAGACATACACACAAAACATATTTAACAACAAAAAACCGTTGAACAAAGAACGAAGCAAAAGTTGTAAAGATTATTTCATGTCGACATCAGACTTGGCCGTATCCGTGTCTTGATGTGTGGATGTGCGGTGGAGAAACCAGAGCGTGGCACACTTGTGAGGTCTGATGGTTTGATCTTCCATGCAGGCTGCAGGACTTGAATCGCGGCTCATCAAACAGAATGCTACAGATGGTCCAAGGTTCTTCCTCCAGAATCAGACGTGGCTCAGAATAGACACACGCCGGCGCCCATTGTGTGAGACGCAAAGAGAAACCGTTTTAGTTACGCCGCTTTTGAGGCATTGTTTTGTGGACCTCGGCACAAAGACAAACAAAGGGAGACAGGGAGGGTTTTGTGGCGTAATGAAGGTCTTCAGACAACGCAAGTTTTCATCAAGATTCCCATTTTACTGTTAAAAAAACGTCTATTTCTAGTCTGGCTTGTTTCATTATAAGAACTAATGAAAATAAACCGCACAGTGTGGGCTGAAGGGGCCGCGCTGACATCAGAAGCATCCTCTGCCATGTTGGTTTTATATACCCAGGTCTTACCACACCATGGTACTCATTTCATACTAAGGTCTGGATTTGCTCCATTGACTCCGTTAACAGGTGGGAGGGGCTAACTCCTTTTGCAGATTGAAACCATTGGATCTGAGTTTACTGCGTACTACATTTAAAATATTTTCATGTCTGACTAAGAAATGACTTCTGAAAAAGCAAGTATTTTGTGTGAGAGAGAGAGAGAGATTTTATTTATATTCATTTTCAACCGGTTTATTTGTCCATTTCTGGGTCGGGGGGGGGGGTGCACTAGTCCCTCTGATCCTCTGCAGGGGGTGAGTCCACAGGGAGATGGCTGCTACATGAGCAGTGCCACAGCCTTGGTGCTTCAACTGTATTTATTGGTATTAAATTAATTGTTTTGTGAATGATGTTATTTAAAGTGTGTAAATGTAAGACACGGTCATGTATGTATCTACGTTATCTACATAGAATCTGTTTAAATGAATATAACATCAGGGACAACAGGTGGAAATTAGAATTTTGCTATAACCTGCTACAAAACATCTCTCCTTTGTGCTAATGTTTAACTGTACTCTGTCCCTGCTCAGATAAAGCAGACACCATACCGTATGTTTAGTTCTGACTCTGGGGAGGCTGCTTTTCAGACTCATGCTGCTAAAATCTGGAACAGTCTTCCTGAAGATGTGAGACAGGCCTCTTCTCTGACAATGTTTAAAACCAGTTTAAAAACAGTTCTGTTTAGCTGCAAATACAACTGAGGGATTTTATGGCAATCAAGTAAAAAGAACGGCTGAACTATGTTTGTGTCATGGTGTGGATTTATGTTTGTGCTTTGGTTTTATTTTGATCAGATTCTGGGTTGCCCGCACTGCAGAGTGGCTGATGTTTAGACCGGCGTTTTTCTGAGACTGTTTCTGACCAGTTTGTGGGGATGTTTACTGTGTGTATCCTCTTCCCACTGAGCAGTAGCTAGAACTCTGTCAGTAAAATAAAATTAATCACAAGCCATATGAGACTTGTAGATCCAGCACAGAACCGTTCATTCCAAACCGGGCCGCCTCGTTTTTATCGGGGAGATATTTGCGTAAAATAATCTCCAGCTGCATCCATTTGAGTCGGTGAGTAAACAGCGCCGTCGCAGTTTATAATGCATGTATGCGGATGCTCAGCCACCCGGAAACACTCTGACAAACATGCAGCATTTGTGGATAAAAGCTGCAGCGAGAGACCGACCATGAAAGGACCACTCACCTGTTCTCTGTCCCCTCTGCTGCTTCCATGTCCCCTCTGCTGCTCCCATGTCCCCTCTGCTGCTTCCATACATGTCCTCTCTGCTGCTTCCATAAATGTCCCCTCTGCTGCTTCCATGTCCCCTCTGCTGCTTCCATGCATGTCCTCTCTGCTGCTTCCATACATGTCCCCTCTGCTGCTTCCATGCATGTCCTCTCTGCTGCTTCCATACATGTCCTCTCTGCTGCTTCCATACATGTCCCCTCTGCTGCTTCCATGCATGTCCTCTCTGCTGCTTCCATACATGTCCTCTCTGCTGCTTCCATACATGTCCCCTCTGTTGCTTCCATACATGTCCCCTCTGCTGCTTCCATACATGTCCCCTCTGCTGCTTCCATACATGTCCCCTCTGCTGCTTCCATGTCCCCTCTGCTGCTTCCATACATGTCCCCTCTGCTGCTTCCATGTCCCCTCTGCTGCTTCCATGCATGTCCCCTCTGCTGCTTCCATACATGTCCCCTCTGCTGCTTCCATACATGTCCCCTCTGCTGCTTCCATGTCCCCTCTGCTGCTTCCATACATGTCCCCTCTGCTGCTTCCATACATGTCCCCTCTGCTGCTTCCATACATGTCCCCTCTGCTGCTTCCATGCATGTCCTCTCTGCTGCTTCCATACATGTCCTCTCTGCTGCTTCCATACATGTCCCCTCTGCTGCTTCCATGTCCCCTCTGCTGCTTCCATACATGTCCCCTCTACTGCTTCAATGCATGTCCCCTCTGCTGCTTCCATACATGTCCCCTCTGCTGCTTCCAAACATGTCCCCTCTGCTGCTTCCATACATGTCCCCTCTGCTGCTTCCATGCATGTCCTCTCTGCTGCTTCCATACATGTCCCCTCTGCTGCTTCCATGCATGTCCCCTCTGCTGCTTCCATGCATGTCCCCTCTGCTGCTCCCATGTCCCCTCTGCTGCTTCCATACATGTCCCCTCTGCTGCTTCCATACATGTCCCCTCTGCTGCTTCCATGCATGTCCCCTCTGCTGCTTCCATGTCCCCTCTGCTGCTTCCATACATGTCCCCTCTGCTGCTTCCATGCATGTCCCCTCTGCTGCTTCCATGCATGTCCCCTCTGCTGCTTCCATACATGTCCCCTCTGCTGCTTCCATGTCCCCTCTGCTGCTTCCATGCATGTCCCCTCTGCTGCTTCCATACATGTCCCCTCTGCTGCTTCCATACATGTCCCCTCTGCTGCTTCCATACATGTCCCCTCTGCTGCTTCCATACATGTCCCCTCTGCTGCTTCCATGCATGTCCCCTCTGCTGCTTCCATACATGTCCCCTCTGCAGCTTCCATACATGTCCCCTCTGCTGCTTCCATACATGTCCCCTCTGCTGCTTCCATACATGTCCCCTCTGCTGCTTCCATACATGTCCCCTCTGCTGCTTCCATACATGTCCCCTCTGCTGCTTCCATACATGTCCCCTCTGCTGCTTCCATGCATGTCCTCTCTGCTGCTTCCATGCATGTCCCCTCTGCAGCTTCCATACATGTCCCCTCTGCTGCTTCCATACATGTCCCCTCTGCTGCTTCCATACATGTCCCCTCTGCTGCTTCCATACATGTCCCCTCTGCTGCTTCCATACATGTCCCCTCTGCTGCTTCCATACATGTCCCCTCTGCTGCTTCCATACATGTCCCCTCTGCTGCTTCCATACATGTCCCCTCTGCTGCTTCCATACATGTCCCCTCTGTTGCTTCCATACATGTCCCCTCTGCTGCTTCCATACATGTCCCCTCTGCTGCTTCCATACATGTCCCCTCTGCTGCTTCCATGTCCACTCTGCTGCTTCCATACATGTCCCCTCTGCTGCTTCCATGTCCCCTCTGCTGCTTCCATGCATGTCCCCTCTGCTGCTTCCATACATGTCCCCTCTGCTGCTTCCATACATGTCCCCTCTGCTGCTTCCATGTCCCCTCTGCTGCTTCCATACATGTCCCCTCTGCTGCTTCCATACATGTCCCCTCTGCTGCTTCCATACATGTCCCCTCTGCTGCTTCCATGCATGTCCTCTCTGCTGCTTCCATACATGTCCTCTCTGCTGCTTCCATACATGTCCCCTCTGCTGCTTCCATGTCCCCTCTGCTGCTTCCATACATGTCCCCTCTACTGCTTCAATGCATGTCCCCTCTGCTGCTTCCATACATGTCCCCTCTGCTGCTTCCAAACATGTCCCCTCTGCTGCTTCCATACATGTCCCCTCTGCTGCTTCCATGCATGTCCTCTCTGCTGCTTCCATACATGTCCCCTCTGCTGCTTCCATGCATGTCCCCTCTGCTGCTTCCATGCATGTCCCCTCTGCTGCTCCCATGTCCCCTCTGCTGCTTCCATACATGTCCCCTCTGCTGCTTCCATACATGTCCCCTCTGCTGCTTCCATGCATGTCCCCTCTGCTGCTTCCATGTCCCCTCTGCTGCTTCCATACATGTCCCCTCTGCTGCTTCCATGCATGTCCCCTCTGCTGCTTCCATGCATGTCCCCTCTGCTGCTTCCATACATGTCCCCTCTGCTGCTTCCATGTCCCCTCTGCTGCTTCCATGCATGTCCCCTCTGCTGCTTCCATACATGTCCCCTCTGCTGCTTCCATACATGTCCCCTCTGCTGCTTCCATACATGTCCCCTCTGCTGCTTCCATACATGTCCCCTCTGCTGCTTCCATGCATGTCCCCTCTGCTGCTTCCATACATGTCCCCTCTGCAGCTTCCATACATGTCCCCTCTGCTGCTTCCATACATGTCCCCTCTGCTGCTTCCATACATGTCCCCTCTGCTGCTTCCATACATGTCCCCTCTGCTGCTTCCATACATGTCCCCTCTGCTGCTTCCATACATGTCCCCTCTGCTGCTTCCATGCATGTCCTCTCTGCTGCTTCCATGCATGTCCCCTCTGCAGCTTCCATACATGTCCCCTCTGCTGCTTCCATACATGTCCCCTCTGCTGCTTCCATACATGTCCCCTCTGCTGCTTCCATACATGTCCCCTCTGCTGCTTCCATACATGTCCCCTCTGCTGCTTCCATACATGTCCCCTCTGCTGCTTCCATACATGTCCCCTCTGCTGCTTCCATACATGTCCCCTCTGCTGCTTCCATACATGTCCCCTCTGCTGCTTCCATGCATGTCCCCTCTGCTGCTTCCATACATGTCCCCTCTGCAGCTTCCATACATGTCCTCTCTGCTGCTTCCATACATGTCCCCTCTGCTGCTTCCATACATGTCCCCTCTGCTGCTTCCAAACATGTCCCCTCTGCTGCTTCCATACATGTCCCCTCTGCTGCTTCCATACATGTCCTCTGCTGCTTCCATACATGTCCCCTCTGCTGCTTCCATACATGTCCCCTCTGCTGCTTCCATGCATGTCCCCTCTGCTGCTTCCATACATGTCCCCTCTGCTGCTTCCATACATGTCCCCTCTGCTGCTTCCATACATGTCCCCTCTGCTGCTTCCATACATGTCCCCTCTGCTGCTTCCATACATGTCCCCTCTGCTGCTTCCATGTCCCCTCTGCTGCTTCCATACATGTCCCCTCTGCTGCTTCCATACATGTCCCCTCTGCTGCTTCCATACATGTCCCCTCTGCTGCTTCCATACATGTCCCCTCTGCTGCTTCCATACATGTCCCCTCTGCTGCTTCCATGTCCCCTCTGCTGCTTCCATACATGTCCCCTCTGCTGCTTCCATACATGTCCCCTCTGCTGCTTCCATACATGTCCCCTCTGCTGCTTCCATGTCCCCTCTGCTGCTTCCATGCATGTCCCCTCTGTTGCTTCCATACATGTCCCCTCTGCTGCTTCCATACATGTCCCCTCTGCTGCTTCCATGTCCCCTCTGCTGCTTCCATACATGTCCCCTCTGTTGCTTCCATACATGTCCCCTCTGTTGCTTCCATACATGTCCCCTCTGCTGCTTCCATACATGTCCCCTCTGCTGCTTCCATGTCCCCTCTGCTGCTTCCATGCATGTCCCCTCTGCTGCTTCCATGTCCCCTCTGCTGCTTCCATACATGTCCCCTCTGTTGCTTCCATACATGTCCCCTCTGCTGCTTCCATGTCCCCTCTGCTGCTTCCATGTCCCCTCTGCTGCTTCCATGCATGTCCCCTCTGCTGCTTCCATGCATGTCCCCTCTGCTGCTTCCATACATGTCCCCTCTGCTGCTTCCATACATGTCCCCTCTGTTGCTTCCATACATGTCCCCTCTGTTGCTTCCATACATGTCCCCTCTGCTGCTTCCATGTCCCCTCTGCTGCTTCCATGTCCCCTCTGCTGCTTCCATGCATGTCCCCTCTGCTGCTTCCATGCATGTCCCCTCTGCTGCTTCCATACATGTCCCCTCTGTTGCTTCCATACATGTCCCCTCTGCTGCTTCCATACATGTCCCCTCTGCTGCTTCCATGTCCCCTCTGTTGCTTCCATACATGTCCCCTCTGCTGCTTCCATGTCCCCTCTGCTGCTTCCATGCATGTCCCCTCTGCTGCTTCCATACATGTCCCCTCTGCTGCTTCCATACATGTCCCCTCTGCTGCTTCCATACATGTCCCCTCTGCTGCTTCCATACATGTCCCCTCTGCTGCTTCCATGTCCCCTCTGTTGCTTCCATGCATGTCCCCTCTGCTGCTTCCATACATGTCCCCTCTGCTGCTTCCATACATGTCCCCTCTGCTGCTTCCATACATGTCCCCTCTGCTGCTTCCATGCATGTCCCCTCTGCTGCTTCCATACATGTCCCCTCTGCTGCTTCCATACATGTCCCCTCTGCTGCTTCCATGCATGTCCCCTCTGCTGCTTCCATACATGTCCCCTCTGCTGCTTCCATACATGTCCCCTCTGCTGCTTCCATGTCCCCTCTGCTGCTTCCATACATGTCCCCTCTGCTGCTTCCATACATGTCCCCTCTGCTGCTTCCATACATGTCCCCTCTGCTGCTTCCATGTCCCCTCTGTTGCTTCCATGCATGTCCCCTCTGCTGCTTCCATACATGTCCCCTCTGCTGCTTCCATACATGTCCCCTCTGCTGCTTCCATACATGTCCCCTCTGCTGCTTCCATGCATGTCCCCTCTGCTGCTTCCATACATGTCCCCTCTGCTGCTTCCATACATGTCCCCTCTGCTGCTTCCATGCATGTCCCCTCTGCTGCTTCCATACATGTCCCCTCTGCTGCTTCCATACATGTCCCCTCTGCTGCTTCCATGTCCCCTCTGCTGCTTCCATGCATGTCCCCTCTGCTGCTTCCATGTCCCCTCTGCTGCTTCCATACATGTCCCCTCTGCTGCTTCCATACATGTCCCCTCTGCTGCTTCCATGCATGTCCCCTCTGCTGCTTCCATACATGTCCCCTCTGCTGCTTCCATGTCCCCTCTGCTGCTTCCATACATGTCCCCTCTGCTGCTTCCATACATGTCCTCTCTGCTGCTTCCATACATGTCCCCTCTGCTGCTTCCATGCATGTCCCCTCTGCTGCTTCCATACATGTCCTCTCTGCTGCTTCCATACATGTCCCCTCTGTTGCTTCCATACATGTCCCCTCTGCTGCTTCCATACATGTCCCCTCTGCTGCTTCCCTACATGTCCCCTCTGCTGCTTCCATACCTGCCTCACACTGCTTTATGCTGTAGGATTAAACAACAAGGAGCATTATACAGATCCAATGCATCATGTAAGGGATAATGTATAGTAGGCAGGTCATTATCAAAAAATGAGTATTTTTGTCATGAAAACCTTCAGAACAGATACTTCTGAAAACCTGTGTATTAAAAATGTATTTGTATAATGTATTCTCACATGAACATTTAAATGTAAATGGATAACCCCGATAGCGACGAAGTGGCCGGAACTACTTGCGGAGTAATCTACATCTGAATTACAAGCAGAGAGTGCGTTGCCAAAGGGCAGCGGTCATTATTGTTTTGATAGGTCCGTTATCAAGAAATAATGACTGATAATAATTTACTTTTCTGAACTGGCCAAATATGTTTAAAGTGTAGGGATTATTTAACAAGTCTGAAAACAACACTTTTGCCTTAGCAACCGTTGTTAAGAGAAATGGGAACTACTTTAATTGACACACAGACTAAACATTAACATTTACACAAAACAAATAAGTATAAATTCTTGGTTCTTTTCTTCTCATTCCTCAGAGGTTTTGTTATGTCAAAAAAAATTAAAATTCACCTTGAAATCCATATTTTCCGGCGTTATTAGTCACTACGGCTGACAGTTTATTTGATCTGTTACAGTTACTATGGCAACAACTTCTCAGAACCTTGCACAGTTTCTCCAATGTGGTTTTACTGCAAATGGAAAATGAACCCTTGAATCTTGAGTTCAATCTTTTGAGTTAAACTTCTGCGTCAGTCTCACGTTTCTCGTTTTGTTTCGGCTTTTTCTTTTTGTTGCCATAAGTTTGAACAGAATCTCAAACTTTTCCAAAGCACTTTCGTAGCATTCTCTGACAAAAGTAAACAAGAATTTACGATTTCCCTGACAGTAATTGTGCTTTGTTTTTGTAATTTATCTGACAGATATTTGTGAATTAATGTGTTTCAATCAATGCTACAGTATTTATCTGTAATTACGCCCCCTGTGGGACCGTAAACATGATTCTACGTGATGGGAAACGCAATTACACTTATTTTTTACACTTTTAATCACGTTGTTTGATTGACACATCCAAAACTGTGGCCCCACTGTTCACCTTTCTCTTTTTTGTTGCCGTTTCTTCAGCTTCTGCGTTAGACAAGCTGCTAACACAGACTTGATATTAAGGTTAATATGTATTTTCTGATCATACAGCACCTTTGACAGATAAATGCAATGTTGAAAATATAACTACAGGAGATAAAAGGAAGTCCAAGTGCTCACAATAACCATTAACCTTGTTCAGAGCTGGTCTGACGACAGCATTTACTGAAAGGTTGCATTTTTGGGTGACATAAATATCAAAAGCTTTGGGAAACAGAGAATGCTAAACAGACGTAGTTTATAAAAGCGTCCTCAGATTTGGCACCAGCTGCAGTCTGTGTGGTTGTTACGGCAAAGATATGGATCTCCTTCAGCCACAGGTGTGAAAACCTCTCAGGATTCTTCAGCCTTGAGTTTCTTTTTAGGGAAGCAATAGATTATGGGTTTGGAAACGGCTCTCCAGGACTCAGAAGTTGCACATGTGAGCACTCCAAGTAGAATCCCCCGAAAAATGATTCTTATAAAAGCCACATGTTATTTTCTGTATCGTTCTCTGTGGTCTGTTGTTGACAAATTGACAAGTTTGTAAAGTCCTCAGAGATGCCTATTTTTTCACATTTTGCTTAAGAAATGCAGCAGTATTGTCCTGTGAGAGGCTGATTCGCTGACTTCCTAATCAACGTGATGACCACACCCCTCAGGATGACATCATGAGCCTTCTCTCTCCTGATTTGAGGAGGAGAAAGGGGCGGGCTTATGTGGGCAGTGTACATTGTACTTTAGTCATGTCGGGACGAAAGAGACGGAGAAGCGTCTGTGGCGGCTGTTGTGCTCTGGAAAATCAGCTCAAATCTCTTCAAACACGGATATCTATTGTGGAAACAGAAATGGGACTAAACCCGACTCTTCCAATGAGTGAAAATGGGATGAATGGACAGACTGGAAATGTAAGTTATGACGTCATTTCTTTTCCCAAAATCAACAATGAGAATTATTGGAACAATTGTGGAGCTAAACCCAAAGTTGACAAAGCTAAGAATGACAATAGGAGTGAAATAAGGCCACAACTAAATGTTCTGAAGACTTCAAACCGCTTTTTACCCCTTTCTGAAACAACAAAGCCGCTAAAAACTGCAGCGCCTCCACCAAGGACAAACTGTGTCCTTATCGGAGATGGTTCGGTGAAAAATGTAAACATGGAGTCCATGCTCACTGTCTCAGTTCACTCTGCAAAAGTTGCTGAGATAAGGTCTCTTCTGCCTAAAGTGTTATCTGAGAACAGTGGTGTGCGTACATTATTGATCCACACGGGGGCGGTAGATATCTATGAGAAGGCAAGCGAGAAGTTACGAATGGATTTAACGCTGTTACTGGATGACCTCAAGAAAATGGACATAAACATTTTTCTTAGTGGCCCACTTCCAAATATAGATGGAAAAATGGAGAAGTTTAGCCGTCTGTATCAGCTAAATACATTCCTACTCAATGAGTGTTCACGCAGAGGACTTGGCTTCATTGAAAACTTTAATCTGTTCTGGAATAGGCACGAGCTTTTTGAAGAAAAAGGTCCACATCTGAACAACTACGGAGTAAAAGTGTTGATGGATAACTTTGCATCTGCCCTAAGACCTCAGCCTGCGCAGCGCGTGCAGCCGTTGAAAGGGAGAAAGAAGAAGCAAAGGGCACAGACATCACGACCATCTCCACCAACTCCCGAGGTCTCTGCACCCCCACCGCCTCAAAAGAACTCCACACCTTCACGATTCAAGAAGAACTCAACACCTCCAAGGTTCCAAAAGAACTCAACACCTCCACGGCTCCGAAAGAGCTCAACGCCTCCACCCCCAGCATCATCAGCAGCTGCCATATCTTCATCAGCGCCATCAGCATATACAGCACCACCAGCAGCAGTGGATACAGCCGCAGCAGTGGCTGCTCCATCATCTTCAGCAGCAGCGGTGGCTGCTCCATCATCTTCAGCAGCACCTTCCCCACCTACAGCTCCCGTGAAGCTTCCCCCATTACTCCAGGCTACAGTCAGGCCTGTACTGGGGGTTCCTCAACCACCTCTGTCTCCACCAAAGACTCCCTCATCACCTTCCATGGACCCGGCTTGGGTCCCCCCCGCTACATCCACTCCATCTAGGGAAAATGAGGACGACCTTTCCCTTTGTTTTCTATCCCCGCCTTCACTACTGGATTTACCGGAACACTCTGCAGGCATGATAAGATCGGTGATGAAGACTATTCCTCTCACACCCACTGTAGCCAGATCAAGAGTCCTATCTAACATTCAAAACTACTCCCCATACGTACCTCCAAAGCCACCTAGGGCGTCCAACTCAAATTCTCCCACAAAATCTCCCCGTCCCTCCTCTAACCCCATAAGTATTCCACCCCCCCCTCCTGCTCATTTAGCCCAGCTCCCCCCTAACCCAGCACCAAGAAACCCTCCACCTCCACTCCCCCCTCGTCCACCACCCAACTCAGCCTGCCCCTCCCCTAACCCATCACCAAAAACCCATCCACCTTCAACCCCTCCCCGTCCAACTCCCAAGAACCACCCACCTCTCCATCCTCTTCCCCCACCTTCCCCTCTTTTCTCTAAACACTAGGATGCACAGGGTCTCTGCTTCGCAGCCACTGGCAGTCTAGTTAGAGGAGAGACCCGGCTGGGGCCCTGTCATGAAGCCACCTGTGCCATTCCTTTAGTGATAACACAAAGAATACATAACAGAAAAACATCTGAAGTTAATCAGTCTAATCTGGAAAATCTAATTCTTGTTCCGTGTAAGAATCAGCCGACCACAACCGCTGATCCTGAAACTTTTAAACTTGCTATGCTAAATGTCAGATCTCTTTGTAACAAGTCTTTTTTAATCAATAATTTTATTTGTTCTTATAATCTAGATCTTATGTTCATGGCTGAAACATGGCTTGACCAAAATACAGAAAATGCAGTTTTAATAGAAGCATCACCACCAAATTTCAAATTTGAATCTGAAATACGGGAAAACAAAAAAGGAGGAGGCTTAGCTGCCATTTTTAGAGACCACTTTGTCTCCCATAGAATGTCTCTTGGGAAGTTTCCGTCTTTTGAATATGTGTCTTTTAAAATACAACAAAAACAATCTCCTCCAATACTTTTCGTTGTCCTATACAAGCCACCGCAGTCATGTCACAGTTTTATTGATAATTTTACAGAGTTGCTTTCAGTTGTATGCACAGATTTTGATAGTTTAGTTATTACAGGTGATTTTAATATTCATGTGGATAATGTTGATGACAGAAATGCAAAAGAGCTGAGTTCTCTTCTTGAATCTTTTGGTCTCACTCAGCATGTGAGTGGCCCCACCCACAGCAGAGGGCACACTCTAGACCTGTTAGTTACAAAGGGGGCGAACATTTATAATGTAAACGTGGTCGATGTTGCGCTTTCGGATCATTTTTGTATATTTTTTGACATGTGTTTCACTAACAAACCACCAGTGGACTCTGCAACTGTACGAAGAAGACACATAAATGAAAATACGGGTGAACTATTTATGGGAATGATAAACTTTGAGAATGCATCGTATTCTACTGTAGATGAACTGTTTAACTCTGTCACCTCTAGTGTTTTGAAAGTTCTGGACACCATCGCTCCTGTGAAGGTTAAAATAGTGAAAAATAAGCAGAAGGCGCCGTGGGCTAAAGCAGACTCGGTCAGGGCACAAAAGAGAAAGTACCGGAGGGCCGAGCGGAAGTGGCGCAAGTCCAACCTCCAGGTTGATTACAAGATCTTCAAAGATAAGTTGTGCGAGTTTAACCAGGTGCTACGTAGTACGAGAGAAAGGTATTTTTCTGAAATGATTGAAGGCTGCAGCAACAATCTGCGTGTTCTGTTCTCAACAGTTAATAGATTAACAAACCCCCCTGTTCAAATGCCATTAGAGCTAACTTCCAAACGTAAATGTAATGAGTTTGCACATTTTTTCAATGACAAGGTTCAAGGCATCAAAAACGCCATTGTCCCCAATCCACAGATAACAATCCAACAGCCAGAAAGGCTCTTTGAGCTAACTTACTTTGCACCTGTAAATGATCAAACTGTCCAAGAGATAATCTCCAGTTTGAGCTCCTCCACATGTAGCCTGGATGTACTACCCACTATATTTCTAAAGTCTGTTCTGAGCAGTCTGTTACCTTCTCTCACACAGATAGTAAACATGTCCCTTCATTCTGAAATATTCCCAAAGGCCCTGAAAACTGCAGTCATCAGGCCCCTGCTAAAAAAGAGCAGTCTGGATGCTACGGTACTTAACAACTATCGTCCCATCTCAAATCTGCCATTTATGGGGAAAGTCCTTGAGAAAGTTGTCTACCTACAGCTTACTAGATTTCTTATAATCAACAACTCATTTGATATGTTTCAGTCCGGCTTTAGACCCCACCACAGCACTGAGACTGCTCTCGTTAAGGTTACAAACGATATCCGGCTGAACACTGACGCAGGCAAAGTCTCAATCTTAATCCTGTTAGATCTAAGTGCTGCCTTTGACACTGTCGACCATGAGATCCTCTTACAGAGACTAGAGGACTGGGTTGGCGTCACTGGCACCGCCCTAAGTTGGTTTAGGTCTTACCTTGAAGACAGGAAGTACTTTGTGGAGATTGGAAACTGTGTCTCAGATCATATGGCCCTGACCTGTGGAGTCCCACAGGGGTCGATCCTGGGACCTCTTCTGTTCAATCTCTACATGCTGCCGTTAGGTCAGTTAATACGCAGAAACAAAGTGTCCTATCATAACTATGCAGACGACACTCAGATCTATGTCTCACTGACTGCAGGAGAACATGGACCAGTGGACTCACTCCTTCACTGTATCCAACAGATCAGTGAGTGGATGCAAAACAACTTCCTTCAGCTAAACGCAGACAAAACTGAAATGATTGTCTTTGGTCCCCAGAAACAAAGAGAGAGCGTCATCTGTCACCTCCAGTCTCTCTCCCTAAAACCTTCAAACAAGGTCAGAAATCTAGGGGTAATACTGGACTCAGACTTAAATTTTAATAGCCACATCAAATCAGTAACATCAGCAGCTTTTTACCATCTAAAAAACATTGCCAGGATCAAAAACATAGTGTCTAAAGCAGACCTGGAGATTCTTATCCATGCATTTGTCTCCAGTAGGTTAGACTACTGCAATGGCCTGCTCACAGGTCTGTCCAAACAGGCTGTAAAACAGCTGCAGTACATTCAAAATGCAGCAGCTCCAGTCCTGACTAGAACCAGGAAGTACGACCACATTAGTCCAGTCCTCAGGTCTCTGCACTGGCTTCCTGTGACTCAGAGAATAGACTTTAAAACAGCTTTGCTTGTTACAAGTCTCTCCATGGCCTCGCACCAAAATATATTAGTGACATGTTAGTCCCATATGAACCAGCCCGGACTCTGAGGAGCACAGGGACTGGACTCCTGCTGGGACTCTGAGGAGCACAGGGACTGGACTCCTGCTGGGACTCTGAGGAGCACAGGGACTGGACTCCTGCTGGGACTCTGAGGAGCACAGGGACTGGACTCCTGCTGGGACTCTGAGGAGCACAGGGACTGGCCTCCTGCTGGGACTCTGAGGAGCACAGGGACTGGACTCCTGCTGGGACTCTGAGGAGCACAGGGACTGGCCTCCTGCTGGGACTCTGAGGAGCACAGGGACTGGACTCCTGCTGGGACTCTGAGGAGCACAGGGACTGGACTCCTGCTGGGACTCTGAGGAGCACAGGGACTGGCCTCCTGCTGGGACTCTGAGGAGCACAGGGACTGGACTCCTGCTGGGACTCTGAGGAGCACAGGGACTGGACTCCTGTTAGTGCCCAGAGTCAGAACTAAACATGGGGAGGCTGCTTTTCAGATTCATGCTGCTAAAATCTGGAACAATCTTCCTGAAGATGTGAGACAGGCCTCCTCTCTGACAATGTTTAAAA
>OZ035834.1:1212664-1220164 GCA_964034765.1 Knipowitschia caucasica | reverse complement strand
CAGAGAGAGAGAGCAGAGAGAGAGAGAAGAGAGAGACCAGAGAAAGAGAGAGAGAGAGATCGAGAGAGAGAGAGAGAGAGATAGAGAGAGACCAGAGAGAGACCAGAGAGAGACCAGAGAGAGACCAGAGAGAGAGACCAGAGAGAGAGAGCAGATTAAATGTCCACCTTTATGAACGGCAAAGTTTATTTAACGATTGCAAATAAAATAGTTCCCAAAGGTTTTACCGTTGCTCGGCAACGTGCCACGGCTAGGCAAGTCAAACAGCTAGGCTAGCAACTCATTTATATTAAACGTTCCTGCTGGATGAGGACGTGCGCTAAAGCTCGATGAGGAAGTGGCCGAAACTACTTGTGGATTACACCTGAATTACAAGCGAGTGCGTTGCCAAAGGGCAGCGGCCATTATAGGTTTGAGAGTCTGTTCAAATCAAGTGTTCTTCTTCTACTGTGAGGAGCCGTGTAAAACCTCTGTCTTTAGCATCAAAAGGTCTAAAATCTCCAACTTTAGTGAGACAAAGAAGCAAGACGACTTTAGCTTAATAAACAGCAGTATAAACAGCTGTATATTCTAGTGCAGTAATATATAGGTGTGTGTTTACACCTGTGCACCAGGCTCTGGGACTAAGGGGACATTATTATTTTTTAAGTCTATTTTGCGTAATGTAAATCACTGGTTTCTGCAATATCTAGTTTGAACCTGTGTGCTGCTCCAGAGCGCTGTGCCGCGGCTGTGCTTCTCCAGAGCGCTGTGCTGCGGCTGTGCTTCTCCAGAGCGCTGTGCTGCGGCTGTGCTTCTCCAGAGCGCTGTGCTGCGGCTGTGCTTCTCCAGAGCGGCTGTGCTGCGGCTGTGCTTCTCCAGAGCGCTGTGCTGCGGCTGTGCTTCTCCAGAGCGCTGTGCTGCGGCTGTGCTTCTCCAGAGCGCTGTGCTGCGGCTGTGCTTCTCCAGAGCGGCTATGCTTCTTACGAGCGGCTGTGCTTCTCCAGAGCGGCTATGCTTCTTACGAGCGGCTGTGCTTCTCCAGAGCGGCTGTGCTTCTTCAGAGCAGCTGTGCTTCTCCAGAGCGGCTGTGCTTCTCCAGAGCGGCTGTGCATTCTTGAGCAGGCGTGTGTCTCTGTGAGGAGGTGTTAGTCTCTGGTCTATAGGTCCACCCTAAATGAGGCGCAGCCTCGCGTCATACGTCCGTCATACGTCCGTCATACGTCCGTCATACGTCCGTCATACGTCCGTCATACGTCCGTCATACGTCCGTCATACGTCCGTCATACGTCCGTCATACGTCCGTCATACGTCCGTCATACGTCCGTCATACGTCCGTCATACGAGCGTATAACACTAATGTAAATGTCACCATTGGGAAACATGAAAAAATGTTACGCACGTCTGCTGCACATATAACGCGTACGTTCTGTAACACCTCCTGTGGGCGGCACGGTGGCTGAGTGGTTAGCACTCTTGCCTCTCAGCAAGAAGGTCCTGGGTTCGAGTCCCGGTTGGACCAGGGCCTTTCTGAGTGGAGTT
This sequence comes from Knipowitschia caucasica, assembly GCA_964034765.1. Taxonomy (NCBI): domain Eukaryota; kingdom Metazoa; phylum Chordata; class Actinopteri; order Gobiiformes; family Gobiidae; genus Knipowitschia; species Knipowitschia caucasica. Next base: position 1,218,643 of record OZ035834.1, on the reverse strand, counting down.
TGCATGTTCTCCCCATGTCTGCGTAGGTTTCCTCCGGGTACTCCGGTTTCCCCTACCACTAAAAATATGTACAATAGGTCTGTGCCTCCTGTACTGGCCCCACTCCCAAAAATAACAATTGTAAACCGCTTTGAGACTCCGATGTGCAGTGAAAAGGCGGTATATAAATAAAGATTACTACTTACTTACTGTGGACATTCGCAGTGAGAATCCCTCTAATACACACACACAGATACACAGACACACACACACACACACACACAGACACACACACACACAGACACACACACACACAAACACAACACTGTCCTTCAGACTGCGGTGGTGTAACCTGCCCTCTCCCTGGGGGGCCGAGGGGAGGGCTCAGAGACATGGAGTGTCCTGAACTGCTGCAGATTCGGGATGTATGTTCTTTAAAACTGAAGTTTAATACTTTGTTGTTATTGAAAGCTTCATTACAGACGGTTGGTCTCTTCACATGTTTGACTTTAACGAGTGTGAGTTAAACAGATAATGATAACACTGGTCTCTATGAAAACAAGTGAGAATTTAGACTTTTCACAAATCAAGCTTGTTGCAGAGTCTTTCTCAATGACGCACAAAAGAGGATGAAGAAATATTTGTTATAAAGAGGTTTTTTCAAAAGTGGTTCTGGGTCCAAACACGGTTCTGGGTCCTCTTGGTTCCAGATGCTGTCGATGTTGAGGGGAGTGTATGTTTTTGGACCAGTCTAGTTTAGTCGCTGTGGACTTTTGAATGCACTGATTAAATGAATGGGGCTAATGCAGCTAACACATGCGCTAATGTTCCCTAATTTTCCCCGCGGCCATTTTTAAAAAAGCCACAGAAGGTAAAAGTGATGTCACATTAGCTTCATCAGGCGTAAAAAGGCGTGAATATGTCTCTGATATTTACAGTCTATGGAAAAACTCATATTTGCAAAGAAGATAAAGTCCTAAGCCCGGAGTGAAAGAGTGAAGTGGAAGCAGAGCAGAGATTTCCGAGTGTGGGTGATGCGATCATGTGTCTTGCTCAAGGTTTCCAAATGTAATACCCTCAGAAAGCTTAGTGTACGTGCTTCTGGAGTGTGCACGGCGACAAGTGGGACATAAATAATGGAAAATTGATTCAAAGGAAGCACGCAAGGAAGAGGGAAAACATGTAGAATGGCGTTCTGGTACGACGAAGAGGAGGAGACGACGGGCGAGCAAAGAGAAAGGAATGAAGATGAAAGATGGAGGCACAAGGAGCTCATTCGGAGTCCCGGCCCGAGAGGCGTGGAAGAAGGGATTTGGTTCTGAGCCTTGGTCCAGATCCCTGCCTGTTAGACTGACACAGCAACCACCCTGCCACCGGCCTAATCCCTCAAATAACCCTCCGCCACGGGAGCGCACACAAGCCGGGCCAGGATTGTGCACGGCTTCAAATAGACACAGTGCAGCGGGCGAGAGAGAGACAGGAAAAAAAGGGGGAAACCGTTAAAGGATGGATGACAGCTGAGGATTGTGGACATGGTAAAGGGGAAATCGGGACACGTAAAAGGACAGGGATGGGCTAAAAACAACATAGGTCCAAATTGGCGGCGACGGATGGTGAGAGAGGAGGAGAATGAAAGGGAGAGGCAGACGGAGGGCGAGCGAGGCTGGAGAGAGTGGAGAGAGAGTGGAGAGAGAGTGGCACTAATGAGTGTGGCTGCAGCCGGAGACCTGCCGGGTCCAAACCCTGATAGAGACACAGAGACTGAGGTCTGTGTTTGGACTTGACACCTGTGTGCTTCAGATACTCTGTTTCTGTGTCAAAAATATATGCGATAAAACGTGTAATTAAGAGTATTGTACAACATATGGTCTCTCTCTCTGGGGTCTCTCTCTCTGGGGTCTCGCTCTCTGGGGTCTCGCTCTCTGGGGTCTCGCTCTCTGGGGTCTCGCTCTCTGGTCTCTCTCTCAAGTCTCTCTCTCTGGTCTCTCTCTCTCTGGTCTTTCTCTGGTCTCTCTCCCTGGGTCTCTCTCTCTGTGGTCTCTCTCTCTGGTCTCTCTCTGGTCTCTCTCTGGTCTCTCTCTGGTCTCTCTCTCTGGTCTCTCTCTCTGGTCTCTCTCTCTGGTCTCTCTCTCTGGTCTCTCTCTCTCTCTCTGGTCTCTCTCTCTCTGGTCTCTCTCTGGTCTCTCTCTCTGGTCTCTCTCTGGTCTCTCTCTCTGGTCTCTCTCTCTGGTCTCTCTCTCTCTCTGGTCTCTCTCTCTCGCTCTCTGGTCTCTCTCTGCTCTCTCTCTGGTCTCTCTCTCTCTGGTCTCTCTCTGGTCTCTCTCTCTCTGGTCAATTGTGTGTGTGTATTTTTTTTTGTTAAATAAAATTTGGATTTTATTAAATTAAATGTGATTTTCAGACTTGCATATTGGGATCCCTCCTTCTTCATTGTCCGACTTGACCAGTGTTACTGAACCAGCCTTTATGGTACACATGCATTCATGGTCCATATAATAATCAATACATGTGGACATGTTTACTACCATCAGACAGAGTAATAATAATAATAATGAAGAGCTTGGTCTCAGTGCGATGGAAGCAGGTCTGTGTGAGGGAGGGCACTGCCACAGCATCTTTACCCTCTTTCTGCTTTGCTGCCTCCTCTTTCATCCCTCGCTCTTCCTCCTTTGCTCATTAGTATGATTGAATGCCCCCCTCCCTCCCTTGTCTGCTATCTGCCAGGGTCAGTGCACACACAGAGCATTCTCCAAGCCACAGCAACAGCCCAGCAGCCCACCACCAGCCCCCATTCTCCCTATCTTTCCCCCGCACAACATGCTGAGCCTCTGGGCACTTCTCTCAGCGAGCCTGGCCTCATTCCTAACATCCACAGAGCTGGAGGTTGTGGCCCTAAGTACCCGCCACCCCCCACCCCCACCACCACCATGCCCCCCCCCCCCCCCCCACTCCACATCCCAAGGAAAAGCAGAACGATGTTGTTTTAGCTTTAGCCTCTCTGCTCCTTCTCCCACTGCTCAGACTGAAACCTGGTCCACATTGATTGTTAAAGGGTGTGAAAGGGCAATCAATAGGACTTTACTGTGAGCAGGAAGCTATAGAGCCTATGGAGGGTCTGCAGGGTCTGGAGGGTCACAGGTCTCAAGGTACTTTACAGTGGGCATTTATGTACACTGGCACGATAGAATGAGGTGTAAAGAGTGCAGAGCAAAATACACTGCACGCATAGTCACACACGGCCCCTCCCGCCCCCGATGAGGGCCCTCTTTAAAAATTCATTCAGTCAATAATGACCCTTCGCCCTCCCAGTCTCTCCCAGGAGCTGCAGAGCTGCCTCCTCCCACACACACTCTCTCTTTCTGCACTCTCCTCCGCTCCCTTGTTTCTCTAAACACAAACAAACCCATCGTCTCCTCGGCCCGAGCTGCACTTTGATGCTTCGTTATTACTGTGCTTTTCTTATCAGGCTGAAACATCTCCCACATCGGACTCTTTGAATGTGCGGATTACCTGAAACACACACCTCTATCTTTAAAGGGAGAAGTCAAACTGAGCCTTTTCCAGTTGCTTCACAAATTAGCCATGTTATCTCTGACAAAGCACAGACAGACAGTGTTCTCGCTCTGCTCTGGGATAGTGTCCATTATCTGATTACTCATACTGCGTTATCACACATTCAAATATATAAATATATACATTTATACATATTAGGAAACTGGAGAGATCTCAAGACCTGAGGAATTGGATCTGATTCTGGGCAAAAAGCCAGAGCGGGTTCTGCTTTATGTTATTGCCGTGTTCATTTAGTGACATCACAATTAAGCTTTGCTAGAATTACGACAAATCAGTTTTTTCTCTAATAAATTATGAAGATTAATGATCAATTTCAGGATTTTTTTTAGTGCAGCAGCCAATCAGTGACGATGTAATCATGATTCACTGAGTCACATTCAACACTTTCCAAACACATGGTAATAATGTGGAAACGATGCAGATTAAGATTAAGATTTAGAGATAATTTATCCGTCCCACAGTGGGGAAATTTCAGTGTTGCATCACAAGTTAGTGAGGAGCACACAGCACAAGATAAAAGAACAATATCTCTACACTAATTAAAATAAAATCTCCAGCATCAAAGAACAAAACCTCTGTCGTGTTCATTACAGATGTGTGTACACGGAGCTGTCTCCATGTCCTCGCCTCAGTGACGTACGCACGGCCCTCACCTATGACCCCACCTGTGTCTGGTCCCATTACCACCCATTACCTCCATTCAGGGCAGGAGGGGGGGTCCCAGGGGGGGGCAGGGGCTCAGCGGGGCCCTGGCTCCTCCTCTCCATCCTGTTCTCTCATTCATCTATCATGAGCGGGCTGCTAAATGGAGCAGAGCTGTTCGCCTCTGACCCTCTTCAATGAGCCATGGGGTCCAGCGGGGTGCTGCGGGGGGGTGCTGCGGGGGGGTGCTGCGGGGGGGGGGGGAGCATTTGCTTGTTCTCCTCAACGTCCTGCTCCTTTTGATTCAGATTTCCAGCCTCTCCTTTACACCATTGATACTTCCCTCACGTAAATACTCTGTAAGGATTATTTATTTATGTAGCGCCTTTCACAGACCAGAGTCACACAGAGATAGAGCAGTGACTACAGGAGGCACATTCAGATCTATGTTTTTAGTGGTAGGGGAAACCGGAGCACCTGGAGGAAAACTACGCAGACACGGGGAGAACAAGCAACCGACCGGGATTCAAACCCAGGACCTTCTTGCTGAGAAGCGAGTGTGCTACCCACTCAGCCATGTGTGTTCTTGGAGATGGACATTTTCATCCATCCATCTCAGCTTCAACTGAAAATCTGGCAAACATCAAACAAGAAAAACCATGTCTTTCAGAGCAGAGGTCTGTGAAGTCTGCTGCGTTTGGATCGAGTCCCACCCTAGGACCACCCTCACTCGGCCAATCAGCTCTCATCCCAAAGCGTCAGATCTGAGTGTGTTCACAGTAAAGTGTAAAGGACCTGGACTTAACTCAAAACTAGATTAACTTTCATAGATTGGATCAAAGACTTTAAACAGATCAAAGAGAGAGAGTGGATAATCAGTACAAAATAATAATACTAATTTAAATGACACGTCTGTTTAATTAATGTGTCACAAACCTGATGATTCTGTCAATTTTGTTCTAAAAATTTTACTTGAGAAAAAAAAGTCTAGTTTCACATTTAATTGGTGTAAAATGAAAATAATCACTTTGTGTCTTAAAAAACTCTGAATCACAATGTAACAAACTTCACTCATTCAAAGGATCAGGTCCGTTATAACAAATAAACAGTCTGTTCTGGTTCTTCTAAAGGCGGGAAAACTAAAAACATCATAAATTCTGATTATTAGAAAATCATGTTTGGTCTTTTGTCTCTTTTTGTACCTTTGGTCTGAACAAAACATTTTCTAATTACCACAGAATAATTATGAATCAAACCACATCTAAACTGTCAATAATAATCTGGTTATTTCATCCGACTGAACCATCTCTCTCTCTCTTTCTCTCTCTCTCTCTCTCATCATCTCTCTCTCTCCTCTCTCTCTCTCTCTCTCTCTCTCGCTCTTCTCTCTCTCTCTCTCTCTCTCGTCTCTCTCTCTCTCTCTCTCCTCTCTCTCTCCTTCTCTCTCTCGCTCTCTCTCTCTCTCTCTCTCTACTCTCTCCGCCTCTCTTCTCTCATCTCTCTCTCTCCTCTCCTCCCTCTCTCCCTCTCTCTCTCTCCCTCTCTCCCTCCTCTCTCTCCTCTCTCTCCTCTCTCTCCTCTCCTCTCTCTCCTCTCTCTCTCCTCCCTCTCTCTCCTCTCCTCTCCTCTCTCTCCTCCTCTCTCTCCCTCTCTCCTCTCCTCTCTCTCTCCCTCTCTCCTCTCCTCTCTCTCCTCTCTCCTCTCCCTCTCTCTCCTCTCTCCTCTCCTCTCTCTCTCCTCCTCTCTCTCTCCTCTCTCTCCCTCTCTCTCTCCCTCCCTCTCTCC
>OZ035834.1:1175164-1207664 GCA_964034765.1 Knipowitschia caucasica | reverse complement strand
TGAGCCTGTTTTTAGTGGTAGGGGAAACTGGAGCACCCGGAGGAAACCTACGCAAGCACAGGGAGAACATGCAAACTCCACTCAGAAAGACCCCGTTCCGACCGAGATTTGAACCCAGGACCTTCTTGTTGAGAGGCGAGGTGAGAGGCCTTTAAGATGACTGTGTACGATAAACATTAACCTCCAAAGAAAAGCAATGTATTCCTTTGTTGTGTCATCGTTACACATTACAGCAGAGAAAGAAGGAAAAAGACTCATTTAAGATCATAGACAATAAGATAAAATAACAAGATGGCAAAATATGATCAAATAAAATAATATAAACTCTGGAGCTTGCACATGGTTCAGAAGTGTTTACAGACGTGTATATTGTTCTTTAGCAGCAGAGAATATGAGCAGAATAATATCAGTAATAATATCAACAGTAAAGTGACTAGTGAATGACAGAAGCATCAGATGGACCTGTAATAATGCAGTAATAATGTAATAATGCAGTAATAATGCCATCCATCCATCCATCCATCCATTTTCTTCCGCTTTATCCGTTGCCGGGTCGCGGGGGCAGCAGTCTAAGCAGAGACGCCCAGACTTCCCTATCCACACACACTTCCTCCAGCTCGTCCGGGGGGACTCCAAGGCGTTCCCAGGCCAGCTGAGAGACATAGTCCCTCCAGCGTGTCCTGGGTCTTCCGCGGGGCCTCCTCCCGGTGGGACGTGCCCGGAACACCTCCCCAGGGAGGCGTCCAGGAGGCATCCGGAACAGATGCCCGAGACACCTCAACTGGTTCCTCTCGACGTGGAGAAGCAGCGGCTCTACTCCGAGCTCTTCCCGTGTGACTGAGCTCCTCACCCTATCTCTAAGGGAGCAGCCACTCTGCGGAGGAAGCTCATTTCGACCGCTTGTATCCGCGATCTCGTTCTTTCGGTCATTACCCAAAGCTCATGACCATAGGTGAGGGAGGGAACGAAGATTGACCGGTAAATCGAGAGCTTTGCCTTTCGGCTCAGCTCCCTCTTTACCACAACGGTCTGATACAGCTCTGACTGCAGACGCTGCTCCCTCTTTACCACAACGGTCCGATACAGCTCTGACTGCAGACGCTGCTCCCTCTTCACCACGACGGTCCGATACAGCGACCGCATCACTGCGCACGCTGCACCGATCCGCCTGTCAATCTCACGCTCCATTCTTCCCTCACTCGTGAACAAGACCCCGAGATACTTGAACTCCTCCACTTGAGGAAGGACCTCTCCACCCACCTGAAGAGGGCAAGGCACCTTTTTCCGGTCGAGCACCATGGCCTCGGATTTGGAGGTGCTGATTCTCCTCCCAGCCGCTTCACACTCGGCTGCAAACCGTCCCAGTGCATGTTGCAGGTCCTGGTTCGTTGGAGCCAACAGGACGACATCGTCCGCAAACAGCAGAGATGAAATCCTGTGGTCCCCGAACCGGACCCCCTCCGACCCCTGGCTGCGCCTAGATATTCTGTCCATAAATACAGTGAACAGAACCGGTGACAAAGGGCAGCCCTGTCGGAGGCCAACATTCACCGGGAACAGGTCTGACTTACTGCCGGCAATGCGAACACAGCTCTGGCTCCGGTCATACAGGGACCGGACGGCCCTCAGCAGAGGACCCCGGACCCCGTACTCCCGGAGAACCCCCCAAAGGACACCCCGGGGAACACAGTCGAACGCCTTCTCCAAATCCACAAAGCACATGTGGACAGGTTGGGCGAACTCCCATGAACCCTCGAGTATCCGATGGAGAGTATAGAGCTGGTCCAGTGTTCCGCGACCGGGACGAAAACCACACTGCTCCTCCTGGATCCGAGATTCAACCATCGGCCGTAACCTCCTCTCCAGTACCTTGGAGTAGACCTTACCGGGGAGGCTGAGGAGTGTGATCCCACGATAATTGGAACACACCCTCCGGTGCCCCGTCTTGTAGAGAGGGACCACCACCCCGGTCTGCCACTCCATTGGCACTGCCCCCGATCGCCACGCGATGTTGCAGAGACGTGTCAGCCAAGACAGTCCTACAACATCCAGAGACTTTAGATAATCAGGGCGGATCTCATCCACACCCGGAGCCTTGCCACCATGGAGGCTACCAACCACCTTGGTGACCTCAGGGAGATGGAAGTATCCGCCCCAACATCCTCAGCCTCTGCCTCTGTAACAGAGGACGTGACGGGGGGATTGAGGAGAACCTCAAAGTATTCCTTCCACCGCCCGACAATATCCCCCGTCGAGGTCAGCAGCTCTCCACCCGCACCGTACATGGTGTTGGCAAAGAACTGCTTCCCCCTCCTGAGGCGCCGGATGGTTTGCCAGAATCTCTTCGAGGCCGACCGATAGTCATGCTCCATGGACTCTCCGAACTCCTCCCAGTCCCGGGTTTTTGCCTCTGCAACGCCCGGGCCGCGGCACACTTGGCCTGCCGGTACTGGACAGCTGCCTCAGGAGTCCCCCGAACCATCATGGCTCAATAGGACTCCTTCTTCAGCCTGACAGCATCCCTTACTGCCGGTGTCCACCACCGGGTTCGGGGGTTGCCGCCGGGACCAGCACCAGAGACCCTGCGACCACAGCTACGAGCCGCCGCATCGGCGATTGAGGCAGAGAACATGGTCCACTCGGACTCCATGTCCCCCTCCTCCGCCGGGACCTGGGAGAAACTCTCCCGGAGGTGTGAGTTGAAAGTCCGTCTGACAGGGGGCTCAGCGAGACGTTCCCAGCAGACCCTCACTATACGCTTGGGTCTGCCAGGTCTGACCGGCTTCTTCCCCTGCCAGCGAATCCAACTCACGACCAGGTGATGATCGGTTGACAGCTCCGCCCCTCTCTTTACCCGAGTGTCCGAGACACGCGGTCGAAGGTCAGATGACAACAAAGTCGATCATCGACCTCCGGCCTAGGGTGTCCTGGTGCCACGTGCACTGGTGGACACCCTTGTGCTCAAACATGGTGTTCGTGATGGACAAACCGAGACTGGCACAGAAGTCCAACAACTGAGCACCGCTCGGGTTCAGATCAGGGGGGCCGTTCTTCCCGATCACCCCTCTCCAAGTGTCACTGGCGTTTCCCACATGGGCGTTGAAGTCCCCCAGGAGAATAACGGAGTCCCCGGGCGGTGCACTGTCCAGTACCCCTCCCAAGGACTCCAAGAAGGCCGGGTACTCTACACTGCTGTTAGGCCCGTAGGCCGTCACAACAATGAGAGACTTGTCCCCCACCCGGAGGCGGAGGGACGCGACCCTCTCATTTACCGGGGAGAACTCCAACACGTGGCGGCTGAGATGGGGGGCAATCAGAATGGCCACCCCAGCTCGCCGTCTCTCCCCGCGGGAAACTCCAGAAAAGTGGAGCCTGGCTCCAGGGTGGGGCCCCGGCTGCGCCATGCCGGGCGACGTCACTGTTTTCATATTAGTGTTGTCCATGGTGTCTTCTGGACTGCTCTTTGTCTGAATCGCCACCTGAGACCTGTCTGCCATGGGAGACCCTACCAGGGGCATGAAGCCCCAGACAGCATAGCTCCCAGGATCATCCGAGTACTCAAACTCCCCCACCACGTTAAGGTGGCAGTCCAGGGGGGAGTGCAGTAATAATGCAATAATAATAATGTAATAATGCAGTAATAATAATTTAATAATGCAGTAATAATAATTTAATAATGCAGAAATAATACAGTAATAATAATGTAATAATAATGTAATAATAATAATAACAGTAAAGTGATGAGTGACTAAGCTACTAGTAAATTATTATCAGTGACACTTGGGCTGATGTTATGATATTACATTAAAAACACAAATGTATGTAGAGTTTACAAGTCTTAACGTGCACAACTTGTTAAAACCTCACATTCGTATCGCACACGAACACAACCCACACGGCTACTGCTAATGCTGTTCTAGTTCTAATCAAGACGTATAATTAGCGCCTTTGAAACAAAAGCGCTCGCAGCCTAAAGTATGATTGTGCTTGAATTGTGATTATTTCCTCTTTCCCTTTGTCTTCCACAGAGAGAGCGACGGCCTCAGCTCGGAGACGTCTCCATCGTCCACAGGTGTATTCCGCAGACAGCTTTTTAACAAATGCAGCTCGGCGTCACCTGACTGCGGCGGCGAACCAGCGACCGATGAATGCAGCAATCAGGGCGTTGCGGGAAGGAGAGAGTCGCACAGGCTGATTGCACGGCGGGAGAACCATAGAGCCAGGAATAACAAGCGCCATCGCCCACAGTGTGAAACAACAGACTGCTAATTGGAAGCAGCACGCCACTCCCTGAGCTTATTCTAATATCTGCTGGTAGCCTATTGCGACGCGCAATAGGTGCAAGGTATTAGGGACTGCAGCTGCCGATGCAGGGACTGAGAGTTTTACAGTAAAGGAGGCAGTAGTATTGGGATGGAACATGGAGAATAATGGAGAATAATAGTTAAACAGCGTCCTCACATCCAGAAAACCCCAGGACGAAGACATGTTTAGTTAAATCCAGATACGTTTGTTCTGGATTTGGGTTAAGACGAGTTACAAACTGATTCTGTGCACAGATTATCTGCACGGTTCACAAACAACGCACACTGGGCAAATGTAAGGAAAGTTAAAGTAGAAATGTTTAAGATTTTAAAAACAAATAATAATTATAGAATGTAACGCACAACAAATTACATATGCATGAGTGGGGTTAAGTGTCTTGCCCGAGGACACAACAACAGCAGACATCAGTGGGAGTAATGGAGAAGGTTTTATGGTGGGCACGAACCCACGACCTTCAGGCTCAAAGGCCAATGCTCTACACACTGAGCCACTGTCGCCCCTCCCTTCTTTTAGGGCAACAGTTATTGTTTATTGTTTATTGTTTATTTCATTTTTTTTTAAATAGTATTAAAACTGCACAAAAGGAGAAATCTGGAGCTAAAAAGTCAATGACGATAAAACTTTACATTTCATATGAAAGCAGTGCAGAACAAGGACAAAGGCACATTACAAACTAAACAGTCAATTCACACTGAATAAGAAATAGATCAAACAATCAGAACCAAGTGGATCAGGAGAACATGGTCTGAACCAAACTCCACCTCTGCTGCTGTGACTGAAGGACTGTTATTAGGCCCGAGCCCCAACCGGGGTAAGGGCCTATTGCTTTTCCAACGAGTAATGCCTGGGCGAAGCCCAGGCATTACTCGTTGAACTGTTTTAAGTCACAATCTCCGGGCGCAGCCCGGAGATTGTGACCTGCACGCGACGGCACGTGCCCAAGCACTGATAAATCCGTGCCGGAGGCACGGAATGGCTTTGTTCCTGCTGTAGTACACAGTGAAATGATTGAAGTCCTATTAAAGGGGGGTTCCTTCAACTGTTTTACGGACGAATGTCCGGGCGAAGCCCGGACATTCGTCCCCCAAGCCCGACGGCGCGTGCCCAGACACTGATAAATCCGTGCCGGAGGCACGGAATGGCTTTGCTCCTGCTGTAGTACACAGTGAAATGATTGAAGTCCTATTAAAGGGGGGTTCCTTCAACTGTTTTACGGACGAATGTCCGGGCGAAGCCCGGACATTCGTCCCCCAAGCCCGACGGCGCGTGCCCAGACACTGACAAAACAGTGCCGGAGGCACTGAATGGCTTTGCTCCTGCTGTAGTACACAGTGTAATGAATGGGGTCCTATGGGGGGGGTGGGTGACCTCATCATGGCGAGGTGATTGACGAGCGCGTCAGCGCTCGTCAATCACCGAGAACCCAATAGTTGCGTTCGTCTGGTCGTTCGCTTTAAAACGACGTATCATTTGTATTATAGGTTACTATGGAAACCTATATTGTTTTTGCTCGAAGATTTAAAAAAAAAAATTCCTTATTTATTTATTTATTTATTAGGCCCGAGCCCCAACCGGGGTAAGGGCCTATTGCTTTTCCAACGAGTAATGCCTGGGCGAAGCCCAGGCATTACTCGTTGAACTGTTTTAAGTCACAATCTCCGGGCGCAGCCCGGAGATTGTGACCTGCACGCGACGGCACGTGCCCAAGCACTGATAAATCCGTGCCGGAGGCACGGAATGGCTTTGTTCCTGCTGTAGTACACAGTGAAATGATTGAAGTCCTATTAAAGGGGGGTTCCTTCAACTGTTTTATGGACGAATGTCCGGGCGAAGCCCGGACATTCGTCCCCCAAGCCCGACGGCGCGTGCCCAGACACTGACAAAACAGTGCCAGAGGCACTGAATGGCTTTGCTCCTGCTGTAGTACACAGTGTAATGAATGGGGTCCTATGGGGGGGGTGGGTGACCTCATGATGGCGAGGTGATTGACGAGCGCGTCAGCGCTCGTCAATCACCGAGAACCCAATAGTTGCGTTCGCCTCGTCGTTCGCTTTAAAACGACGTATCATTTGTATTATAGGTTACTATGGAAACCTATATTGTTTTTGCTCGAAGATTTACAAAAAAAATTCCTTGGTTTGGTTTATTTATTATTATTATTTCTTTTTTCTTCTGCGCTTTGAGCCTTAATTTGACCCCCTGAACATTGATGAAAAGTTGTGAAATTTTGCCCAAAATTCAGAACCGGCGAAAAATTAATTTTTTTGGTGTTTATTTTTATGGGAAAAAAAAAATGCCCGAACAGCGCCCCCTACAAAAGTCAGTTTACATTGCGCCTATGGGAGCGGGTCGGAGGTCAAGTTTGTCGCAGAGCCACGAAACTCGGTACACATGTTCCTCAGGTCAAGACATGAAAAAAAAGTTATTATGGCTCCGACCCCTGACAAACAGGAAGCTCATTAATTTAATTGGAAAATGGAAAAATGAAAATTGATCTTTTTCACACATGTCGGCTGGAAATTATCTCCTCCTCGGCCGCTTCACCGATTTGTCTCAAAATCGCTCCACATGGTCTAAACCCATGTCCCATCTATTATTGAATATAGAATTTGGATCAATTAAACGTTGTCCGAGCAGCGGAGCGGCAAAATGTGACATTTTTTTTGGGGATTTTTGACAAAAGTAAATTTGCTCCCGTTTGCACAAACAAAGCCGGATTTGCACAAAATTTTAATCCATTGTTCATCTCCAGGGTCTAGGTCATCTGAAAGTGGAAATATTGAAATTGGCTCATTAGCGCCCCCTACAGACTATGTTAAAGTTTTACATGGGCTTTTTAAAATTTAGTTTTGTCAAAATGTTTGAAATTTTGCACATAATTCTGTTTTGTCATCTGGATTCAAAAAGTCAATGACAACATATGATGATTTTTTACCCTGTTGCCGTGGCGACGACCAACACTCCCCTGTCTGTGTCTATGAGAAAATCGTTAAATCCCTGAAAACTACACATCGCTCAAACATCAAACCAGCCGCGGACGTTTCCCTAATTTGTCTGAAAATCGCTCCACATGGTGTCCACACATGGACCATCAATAGTTGCATATAGAGTTTTAATTAGTCAAACGGTCTGAGAGTGACAGACTCCCAAAGTGTGGTCATTTTCATTGAGAGGTGTGAAGTTCCCATGTTATCCAATGGAGACTGTATGGACACACTCACAGATTGTATGAACAAACAGGAGCACATTTACAAACTCTGATTAGCACTAAACTTGACTCGGTTGTTCAACTCCTGGGCCTAGGTCACATGACAGTGTGAACAATGACATTGGCCCATTAGCGCCCCCTACAGGCTGAGTAAAGGTTTACATGGGGATACAGGTATTTAGGTTTTATGTTGTTTGATCTCATATTTGACCCACATAACAAACATAAAAAATCACCAAACTTTGCCACACGTTTTTTTCAGGCATAAAGTCTATTATTTTGGTTTTCTTTGGTATAACACTAAAAAAATTAAATTGTAGGGGGCGCTGTTGTACAACATTAAATGCCGCCATTTGCACATAAAAGGTCCGATTTGCACAAAATTTGATTTGATAGTCCAACTCTTGGGTTTGAGTAAACTGAACGTGTAAATCATGGAAATGCAGCATTAGCGCCCCCTACAGAGTGATACAAGTGTTACATGGAGAGACTGGGGTTTACCTTTTCAATAGACACACACAATCACTGATCATAGTAATTCAAAATGCACAGTGTCGCTCCCATCAGGGCGGTAGGAAAATGGCGCGTCAGCGCCACCTCCTTTGCGCGGTGCGGCGAGGGCCGTTAGATGCCGCTTGCGGCTTTAATTATACTTGTTTTTTGCCAGGAATACCTGGGAAAGAACAAGTTTTCTGTTGTTTGATCTCATATTTGACCCCCTGAACATGCATGAAAAGTTACCAAATTTTGCAACAAGTTTTGTTTTGCCACACATTGTAATATTTTGGTGTTCATTAGTATACAACTACAAAAATTAAATTGTAGGGGGCGCTATTCTACAAAAAAAAAGCAACTGTTTGTACATACAAAGTCCGATTTACACCAAATTTTAAACGGTTGTTTAACTTTTAGGTTTGGGTAAAATAAAACTCTAAAACATGATAATGCAGCAATAGCGCCCCCTACAGACAATGACAAAATTTTGCATATTTAGTTGTTCCAAATTGTTTGAAATTTTGCACATAATTCTGATTGGTGGTCTGGATTCAAAAAGTCAATGACAACATATGATTATTTTTTACCCTGTTGCCGTGGCGACGACAAACACTCCCCTGTCTGTGTCTATGAGAAAATCGTTAAATCTCTTAAAAGTACACCTCGCTCAAACATCAAACCAGCCACGGCCGTTTCACTAATTTGTCTGAAAATCGCTCCACATGGTGTCCACACATGGACCATCAATAGTTGCATATAGAGTTTTAATTAGTCAAACGGTCTGAGCGTGACAGACCCCCAAAGTGTGGTCATTTTCATAGAGAGGTGTGAAGTTCCCATGTTATTCAATGGAGACTGTGTGGACACACTCACAGATTATATGTGCTCCTGTTTGCACATACACAAACTCTGATTTGCACTAAACGACTCTATTGTTCAACTCCTGGGCCTAGGTCACATGACAGTGTGAACAATGACATTGGCCCATTAGCGCCCCCTACAGGCTGAGTAAAGGTTTACATGGGGATACAGGTATTTAGGTTTTCTGTTGTTTGATCTCATATTTGACCCACTGAACAAACACAAAAACTCACCAAACTTTGCCACAAGTTTTTTTCAGGCATAAAGTCTATTATTTTGGTTTTCTTTGGTATAACACTAAAAAAATTAAATTGTAGGGGGCGCTGTTGTACAAAATTAAATGCCATCATTTGCACATACAAAGTCCGATTTGCACAAAATTTGAATTGATTGTTCAACTCTCGGGTTTGGGTAAACTGAAAGTGTTAAAGACGAAATTGCAGATATAGCGCCCCCT
This sequence comes from Knipowitschia caucasica, assembly GCA_964034765.1. Taxonomy (NCBI): domain Eukaryota; kingdom Metazoa; phylum Chordata; class Actinopteri; order Gobiiformes; family Gobiidae; genus Knipowitschia; species Knipowitschia caucasica. Next base: position 1,198,317 of record OZ035834.1, on the reverse strand, counting down.
ACAGACGGAGTCAAGTATTACATGGGGAGAATCAAGTTTACCTTTTCCATAGACACACACAATCACTAATCATGGGTTCAAAACACACAGTGTCGCTCCCATCAGGGCAGTGGGAAAGTGGCGCGTCAGCGCCACCTCCTTTGCGCGGTGCGGCGAGGGCCGTTAGATGCCGCTTGCGGCTTTAATTATACTTGTTTTTTGCCAGGAATACCTGGGAAAGAACAAGATTTCTGTTGTTCGATCTCATATTTGACCCCCTGAACATGCATGAAAAGTTACCAAATTTTGCAACAAGTTTTGTTTTGCCACACATTGTAATATTTTGGTGTTCATTAGTATACAACTACAAAAATTAAATTGTAGGGGGCGCTATTCTACAAAAAAAAAGCAACTGTTTGCACATACAAAGTCCGATTTACACCAAATTTTAAACGGTTGTTTAACTTTTAGGTTTGGGTAAAATAAAACTCTAAAACATGATAATGCAGCAATAGCGCCCCCTACAGACAATGGCAACATTTTGCATATTTAGTTGTTCCAAATTGTTTGAAATTTTGCACATAATTCTGATTGGTGGTCTGGATTCAAAAAGTCAATGACAACATATGATTATTTTTTACCCTGTTGCCGTGGCGACGACCAACACTCCCCTGTCTGTGTCTATGAGAAAATCGTTAAATCTCTTAAAAGTACACCTCGCTCAAACATCAAACCAGCCTCGGCCGTTTCACTAATTTGTCTGAAAATCCTTCCACATCGTCTCAACACATGGACCATCAATAGTTGCATATAGAGTTTTAATTAGTCAAACGGTTTGCGGCTGACAGACTCCCAAAGGGTGGATATTTTCATAGAGAGGTGTGAAGTTCCCATGTTATCCAATGGAGACTGTGTATGGACACACTCACAGATTGTATGTGCTCCTGTTTGCACATACACAAACTCTGATTTGCACTAAACTTGACTCGGTTGTTCAACTCCTGGGCCTAGGTCACATGACAGTGTGAACAATGACATTGGCCCATTAGCGCCCCCTACAGGCTGAGTAAAGGTTCACATGGGGATACAGTTATTTGGGTTTATTTGTTTGATCTCATATTTGACCCACTTTTCAAACATGAAAACTCACCAAACTTTGCCACAAGTTTTTTTCAGGCATAAAGTGTATTATTTTGGTGTTCTTTGGTATAAGACTAAAAAATTTAAATGCTAGGGGGGCTATTGTACAACATAAATGCCCGTCATTTGCACATACAAAGTCCGATTTGCACAAAATTTGAATCGATTGTTCAACTCCAGGGTTTGAGTAAACTGAACGTGTAAATCATGGAAATGCAGCATCAGCGCCCCCTACAGAGTGATACAAGTGTTACATGGGGAAAATGAGGTATATCTTTTGAATAGAGAAACACAATCACTAATCATAGAAAGTAAAATTACACAGTGTCGCTCCCATCAGGGGGGCAAAAAAATGGCGCGTTAGCGCCACCTCCTTTGCGCGGTGCGGCGAGGGCCGTTAGATGCCGCTTGCGGCTTTAATTAGGCCCGAGCCCCAACCGGGGTAAGGGCCTATTGCTTTTCCAACGAGTAATGCCTGGGCGAAGCCCAGGCATTACTCGTTGAACTGTTTTAAGTCACAATCTCCGGGCGCAGCCCGGAGATTGTGACCTGCACGCGACGGCACGTGCCCAAGCACTGATAAATCCGTGCCGGAGGCACGGAATGGCTTTGTTCCTGCTGTAGTACACAGTGAAATGATTAAAGTCCTATTAAAGGGGGGTTCCTTCAACTGTCTTACGGACGAATGTCCGGGCGAAGCCCGGACATTCGTCCCCCAAGCCCGACGGCGCGTGCCCAGACACTGACAAAACAGTGCCGGAGGCACTGAATGGCTTTGCTCCTGCTGTAGTACACAGTGTAATCAATGGGGTCCTATGGGGGGGGTGGGTGACCTCATGATGGCGAGGTGATTGACGAGCGCGTTAGCGCTCGTCAATCACCGAGAACCCAATAGTTGCGTTCGCCTCGTCGTTCGCTTTAAAACGACGTATCATTTGTATTATAGGTTACTATGGAAACCTATATTGTTTTTGCTCGAAGATTTCAAAAAAAAATTCCTTATTTATTTCTTTCTTTCTTTCTTTTTTCTTCTGCGCTTTGAACCTTAATTTGACCCCCTGAACATTGATGAAAAGTTGTGAAATTTTGCCCAAAATTCAGAACTGGCGAAAAATTAATTTTTTTGGTGTTTACTTTTATGGGACTAAAAAAATGACAGAACAGCGCCCCCTACAAAAGTCAGTTTACATTGCGCCTATGGGAGGGGGTCGAAGGTCAAGTTTGTCGTAGAGCCACGAAATTCGGTACACATGTTCCTCAGGTCAAGACATGAAAAAAAAGTTATTATGGCTCCGCCCCCTGACAAACAGGAAGCTCATTAATTTAATTGGAAAATGGAAAAATGAAAATTGATCTTTTTCACACATGTCGGCTGAAAATTATCTCCTCCTCGGCCGCTTCACCTATTTGTCTCAAAATCGCTCCACATGGTCTAAACCCATGTCCCATCTATTATTGAATATAGAATTTGGATCAGTTAAACGTTGTCCGAGCAGCGGAGCGGCAAAATTTGACATTTTTTTCCCAATTTTTGACAAAAGTAAATTTGCTCCCATTTGCACAAAAATAGTCAGATTTGCACAAAATTTGTATCCATTGTTCAACTCCAGGGTCTAGGTCATTTGAAAGTTGAAATATTGAAATTGGCTCATTAGCGCCCCCTACAGACTATGTCAAAGTTTTACATGGGCCTAATAAAATTTTGTTTTTTCAAATTGTTTGAAATTTTGCACATAATTCTGTTTTTACATCTGGATTCAAAAAGTCAATGACAACATATGATTATTTTTTACCCTGTTGCCGTGGCGACGACAAACACTCCCCTGTCTGTGTTTATGGGTAAATCGTTAAATCTCTGAAAAGTTTCACTAATTTGTCTGAAAATCGCTCCACATGGTCCCAACACATGGACCATCAATAGTTGAATATAGAATTTGAATTAGTCAAATGGTCTGCGCGTGACAGACTCCCAAAGTGTGGTTATTTTCATAGAGAGGTGTGAAGTTCCCATGTTATCCAATGGAGACTGTATGGACACACTCACAGATTGTATGTGTAAACAGGAGCACATTTACAAACTCTGATTTGCACTAAACTTGCCTCGGTTGTTCAACTCCTGGGCCTAGGTCACATGACAGTGTGAACAATGACATTGGCCCATTAGCGCCCCCTACAGGCTGAGTAAAGGTTTACATGGGGATACAGGTATTTAGGTTTTATTTTGTTTGATCTCATATTTGACCCACATAACAAACATAAAAAATCACCAAACTTTGCCACAAGTTTTTTTCAGGCATAAAGTCTATTATTTCGGTTTTCTTTGGTATAACACTAAAAAATTAAATTGTAGGGGGCGCGCTGTTGTACAACATTAAAGGCCACCATTTGCACATAAAAGGTCCGATTTGCACAAAATTTGATTTGATAGTCCAACTCTTGGGTTTGAGTAAACTGAACGTGTAAATCATGGAAATGCAGCATTAGGGCCCCCTACAGACTGATTCAAGTATTACATGGAGAGAATGAGGTTTACCTTTTCAAAGACACACACAATCACTGATCATAGAAATTCAAAATGCACAGTGTCGCTCCCATCAGGGCGGTAGGAAAATGGCGCGTCAGCGCCACCTCCTTTGCGCGGTGCGGCGAGGGCCGTTAGATGCCGCTTGCGGCTTTAATTATACTTGTTTTTTGCCAGGAATACCTGGGAAAGAACAAGTTTTCTGTTGTTTGATCTCATATTTGACCCCCTGAACATGCATGAAAACTTACCAAATTTTGCCACAAGTTTTGTTTTCACATAACATGCATTATTTTGGTGTTCATTGATATGAGACTAAAATAAAAATATTATAGGGGGCGCTGTTCTACAAAGTAAAAGCCACCGTTTGCACATACAAAGTCCGATTTACACCAAATTTTAAACGGTTGTTCAACTTTTGGGTTTTGGTAAAGTAAAAGTCTAAAACATGATATTGCAGAAATAGCGCCCCCTACAGACGCTTTCAAAATTTTATGTACTTAGTTTGTTCAAAATGTTTGAAATTTTGCACATAATTCTGTTTTGTCATCTGGATTCAAAAAGTCAATGACAACATATGGTTATTTTTTACCCTGTTGCCGTGGCGACGACCAACACTCCCCTGTCTGTGTCTATGAGAAAATCGTTAAATCTCTGAAAAGTACACCTCGCTCAAACATCAAACCAGCCGCGGCCGTTTCACTAATTTGTCTGAAAATCGCTCCACATGGTCTCCACACATGGACCATCAATAGTTGCATATAGAGTTTTAATTAGTCAAACGGTCTGAGCGTGACAGACCCCCAAAGTGTGGTCATTTTCATAGAGAGGTGTGAAGTTCCCATGTTATCCAATGGAGACTGTATGGACACACTCACAGATTGTATGTGCAAACAGGAGCACATTTACAAACTCTGATTTGCACTAAACTTGACTCGGTTGTTCAACTCCTGGGCCTAGGTCACATGACAGTGTGAACAATGACATTGGCCCATTAGCGCCCCCTACAGGCTGAGTAAAGGTTTACATGGGGATACAGTATTTAGGTTTTATGTTGTTTGATCTCATATTTGACCCACATAACAAACATAAAAAATCACCAAACTTTGCCACACGTTTTTTTCAGGCATAAAGTCTATTATTTTGGTTTTCTTTGGTATAACACTAAAAAAATTAAATTGTAGGGGGCTCTGTTGTACAACATTAAATGCCGCCATTTGCACATAAAAGGTCCGATTTGCACAAAATTTGATTTGATAGTCCAACTCTTGGGTTTGAGTAAACTGAACGTGTAAATCATGGAAATGCAGCATTAGCGCCCCTACAGAGTGATACAAGTGTTACATGGAGAGACTGGGGTTTACCTTTTCAATAGAGACACACAATCACTGATCATAGTAATTCAAAATGCACAGTCTCGCTCCCATCAGGGGGGTAGGAAAATGGCGCGTCAGCGCCACCTCCTTTGCGCGGTGCGGCGAGGGCCGTTAGATGCCGCTTGCGGCTTTAATTATTATTATTGTTAGATACTTTTAGAATTATATATTTATTTGTTTTGATGGATGTGTTTTTATCTATCTATGTATCTATCTATGTATGTATCTATCTATCTGTATATCTGTATCTATCTGTATCTATGTATCTATATGTATCTATCTGTATCTATCTGTATCTATCTGTATGTATAAAACATTTGAGGTGGGATTATTACTTTCCCTCAGAGACTGAAGATTATTTGCTGCTCTGTTATGGTCTGGCTCCAGATTCCAGACCTGGTACCGCTGGACTCCCGGCTCAAAGACATGCATTACCATTCTTCACAGGTTAGCATAGCGCAGCACTCAACATTTCATAGATATGGTATTCAGAGCCTACACTCGGCTGATTTGCATGTTCGACACGGCAGCTCTGAGAACGCTCTGTTCCCTGCACAGACAAAGACTAATGTATTCTCTGTGAAGCCTCTGCCCTGCACACACCGATGCCACCATACGGCTCTACCATGGCACGGCTATACCATGGCACGGCTATACCATGGCACGGCTATACCATGGCACGGCTATACCATGGCACGGCTATACCATGGCACGGCTCTACCATGGCACGGATATACCATGGCACGGCTATACCATGGCACGGCTATACCATGGCACGGCTATACCATGGCACGGCTATACCATGGCACGGCTATACCATGGCACGGCTCTACCATGGCACGGATATACCATGGCACGGCTATACCATGGCACGGCTATACCATGGCACGGCTATACCATGGCACGGCTCTACCATGGCACGGATATACCATGGCACGGATATACCATGGCACGGCTATACCATGGCACGGCTCTACCATGGCACGGCTCTACCATGGCACGGCTATACCATGGCACGGCTCTACCATGGCACGGCTCTACCATGGCACGGCTCTACCATGGCACGGCTATACCATGGCACGGCTATACCATGGCACGGCTATACCATGGCACGGCTTTACCATGGCACGGATATACCATGGCACGGATATACCATGGCACGGCTATACCATGGCACGGATATACCATGGCACGGATATACCATGGCACGGCTCTACCATGGCACGGCTCTACCATGGCACGGCTATACCATGGCACGGCTATACCATGGCACGGCTATACCATGGCACGGCTATACCATGGCACGGATATACCATGGCACGGATATACCATGGCACGGCTATACCATGGCACGGATATACCATGGCACGGATATACCATGGCACGGCTCTACCATGGCACGGCTCTACCATGGCACGGCTATACCATGGCACGGTTATACCATGGCACGGCTATACCATGGCACGGCTATACCATGGCACTGCTATACCATGGCACTATACTGCTATACTAATGACTAAGTCATGTGACTGTGTTGTTCATACTCAATGGTGTTAGGACTTATTATTTTGACGGCAAAGACAGTTTTATTGTCTGTCTATTGTCTGGGCGGCACGGTGGCTGAGTGGATAGCACTCTCGCCTCTCAGCAAGAAGGTCCTGGGTTCAAATCCCGGTTGGACCAGGGCCTTTCTGAGTGGAGTTTGCATGTTCTCCCCGTGTCTGCGTAGGTTTCCTCCGGGTGCTCCGGTTTCCCCTACCACAAAAAATATGTACAATAGGTATGGCATGTGCCTCCTGTACTGGCACCCCCACTCCCAAAAAAAAAACAAAAAATAACAATTGTAAACCGCTTTGAGACTCCGATGTGCAGTGAAAAGGCGGTATATAAATAAAAAGCTTACTTACTTACTAGCTTATTGACACTAAGATTTGCTTTTGAGGAATTAACTTTTCATTTTGAGAAGGTTTTGCAGGTTAACCACAAGGTTTTGCAGTTTGCACTAATTGTTCTGAGAAATGCACTAACAGTTGTGCAAATGTGAAGAGTGATGTGAAAAATGCACCAAAGACACTGAGAAAAACTGTAGAGGGATATTGCAATGGACCCAACGTAAAGAAGTGCCACAGACACACATTCTATTCTCTGAATCTTTACCTGGGTCCTTACGGATTACTGTTTAAAATCATTTATCAAAGGTTTATAGGAGGATTTTCTACTTCCGGGTGGATCATCAAAACGGTTGGTCATCCTAACTGTCAATCATTTTGGTGATACGTGCTCGTCCAATAAGACCAGAGAGATTTGTTCAAAAATCTCTATTATTTTATACTTTAAATAACACACAGACACAGGCACAGACACAGACAGACACAGGCACAGACACAGGCACAGACACAGGCACAGACACAGACAGACACAGGCACAGACAGACACAGACAGACAGACACAGACAGACATAGACAGACACAGGCACAGACACAGACAGACATAGACAGACACAGACAGACACAGACAGACACAGACAGACACAGACAGACACAGGCACAGACACAGGCACAGACACAGACAGACACACACAGACACAGACACAGACAGACACAGACAGATACAGGCACAGACACAGACAGACACACACAGGCACAGACACAGACAGACACAGGCACAGACACAGACACAGACAGACACAGGCACAGACAGACACAGACAGACAGACACAGACAGACATAGACAGACACAGGCACAGACACAGACAGACATAGACAGACACAGACAGACACAGACACAGACAGACACAGGCACAGACACAGACAGACACAGACAGACACAGGCACAGACACAGACACAGACAGACACAGGCACAGACAGACACAGACAGACACAGGCACAGACACAGGCACAGACACAGACAGACACACACAGGCACAGACACAGACAGACACAGGCACAGACACAGACACAGACAGACACAGGCACAGACAGACACAGACAGACAGACACAGACAGACATAGACAGACACAGACACAGACACAGACAGACACAGGCACAGACACAGACAGACACAGACAGACACAGGCACAGACAGACACAGACAGACATAGACAGACACAGACACAGACACAGACAGACACAGGCACAGACACAGACAGACACAGACAGACACAGGCACAGACAGACACAGACAGACACAGACACAGACAGACACAGGCACAGACACAGACAGACACAGACAGATCCATCCAAACAAACAAACCATATAAATAGCTCATTCTAACAATTTCCCCATTACCCTTTTGTTATATGTTAATCTTATTCTCAGTTATTACTATGCATTACGTGTGTGACATACTCATTGCATTCAACCAATAGACAGTGATTGTTGTTCGTAGCAAGAGGAGGTGGGACAAACAAAGGAAAACAGAACCGAGTTGTAAATACATCTTTGACGGCGTTGCTTGTGATGTGTTCCAGATTACCATAGAATCCCACTGACCAGAGATTTGCAGGATATAAAGTCTAAGTGAAATCACAGTCTGGGTGATGGATGACTTCAACAATGGTGGGTGTGACTGTGATCATCCATATCTCAGTAACGAGGGTTATCATGATCATGTGCTGCTGTGGTGCTGCTGAAGAGGGAGAGGGCGGATGGGTTTAATACTTTTGGTTTTGTTTATGTGGACAAATAAGTGTGAGCTGAGTGTCTTTGTGCGAACAGTACTCCAGCTGCCATTACCAGGAGGATGGAGAGTGAAGGATTCAATATATAAATAAATGTGGATGGCGGGAATTAGGCTTTATCCAAATGTTTTCTGAGCCTCAATCACAACAGATGCACTAAAGGACTTTAAAGGACCAGCTTTTGTCACACATTATTTATTTATGTATTTTAACATAGGACAGTACAGAAACTGAGCCGCCACGAGACACTGAGCCACCACGAGACACTGAGCCACCACGAGACACTGAGCCACCACGAGACACTGAGCCACCACGAGACACTGAGCCACCACGAGACACTGAGCCGCATGAGACACTGAGCCACCACGAGACACTGAGCCACCACGAGACACCGAGCCGTTGTGGCTCATAACAGGCCTCTTTAGTTTAGCATATGACGAGGATCGTAAGACTCAGGGAAGGCTAAACTCCTCAGACTGTCAGTCAAGCTGCATAGGGAGCCCCCTGCTGGAGAAGTATGGTAACTTGAGCACTATCCTCTCCTCCTTCCTACTTTACCTGTTTAGCATTTTTAGGATTTTGACTGTAGTGTGTTCATTGCTATTCACCCGTTGTTCCATTGTCTGTTTCATGGAGCGACAACGGGACCTCCGAACCTGGCCTCCTTCACCTTCATCTGCGGACTGCCCTGCCCAACCCGTCTGGGGTCAGTCCTGCACCGGACCTGTCCACGCTCAGCGGCCGCTGCGCGGCATTGGTCCTGTAGCTTCGGTCTTGGATCATTAGCCCATTCGTCCATGTCGGAGCGGATCCCTCTCTCAATATGTGGGTCTCCGAGGTTTCTCACTTTTTCCTACTGGGTTTTTGTGAGTTTATCCTTGCCAATGCAGGAGGGTCTGTTGGGCAGTTAGAGTCCGACTAGAAGGACTGTGGTGATGATCCAGGACACTTTAACATTCTACAACATGTATGACATTTATCCACCTACATGGGCACTGGTCTCTCCCTATGGACCAACTCTTATGTGTATATTTTGTGTGTTAACTGTTGATTCTCTGATCTGTGTTGGTGATTTAAATGGTTTTGTTAAGTTTCTGAGTTGATTTCTGTCGTGATTCAGGGATATACAAGAATAAGTTGTTGTTGATGAGAAACTGAGCCGCCATGAGACGAGACGTAAAGCACCAAGCCGCCATAAGAAACACAAGCATGATGCGTGCCTGTTTTCAGACCTTAGCATGATGCGTGCCTGTTTTCAGACCTTAGCATGATGCGTGCCTGGTTTCAGACCTTAGCGTGATGCGTGCCTGTTTTCAGACCTTAGCGTGATACGTGCCTGTTTTCAGACCTTAGCATGATGCGTGCCTGGTTTCAGACCTTAGCATGATGCGTGCCTGTTTTCAGACCTTAGCATGATGCGTGCCTGGTTTCAGACCTTAGCGTGATGCGTGCCTGTTTTCAGACCTTAGCGTGATGCGTGCCTGTTTTCAGACCTTAGCATGATGCGTGCCTGTTTTCAGACCTTAGCATGATGCGTGCCTGGTTTCAGACCTTAGCATGATGCGTGCCTGGTTTCAGACCTTAGCGTGATGCGTGCCTGTTTTCAGACCTTAGCATGATGCGTGCCTGTTTTCAGACCTTAGCATGATGCGTGCCTGTTTTCAGACCTTAGCATGATGCGTGCCTGTTTTCAGACCTTAGCGTGATGCGTGCCTGTTTTCAGACCTTAGCGTGATACGTGCCTGTTTTCAGACCTTAGCATGATGCGTGCCTGTTTTCAGACCTTAGCATGATGCGTGCCTGGTTTCAGACCTTAGCATGATGCGTGCCTGTTTTCAGACCTTAGCGTGATGCGTGCCTGTTTTCAGACCTTAGCATGATGCGTGCCTGTTTTCAGACCTTAGCATGATGCGTGCCTGTTTTCAGACCTTAGCATGATACGTGCCTGTTTTCAGACCTTAGCATGATGCGTGCCTGGTTTTAGACCTTAGCGTGATGCGTGCCTGGTTTCAGACCTTAGCATGATGCGTGCCTGGTTTTAGACCTTAGCGTGATGCGTGCCTGGTTTTAGACCTTAGCGTGATACGTGCCTGTTTTCAGACCTTAGCATGATGCGTGCCTGTTTTCAGACCTTAGCATGATGCGTGCCTGGTTTCAGACCTTAGCGTGATGCGTGCCTGTTTTCAGACCTTAGCATGATGCGTGCCTGTTTTCAGACCTTAGCATGATGCGTGCCTGTTTTCAGACCTTAGCATGATGCGTGCCTGGTTTCAGACCTTAGCATGATGCGTGCCTGGTTTCAGACCTTAGCGTGATGCGTGCCTGTTTTCAGACCTTAGCATGATGCGTGCCTGTTTTCAGACCTTAGCATGATGCGTGCCTGTTTTCAGACCTTAGCGTGATGCGTGCCTGTTTTCAGACCTTAGCATGATGCGTGCCTGTTTTCAGACCTTAGCATGATGCGTGCCTGTTTTCAGACCTTAGCGTGATGCGTGCCTGTTTTCAGACCTTAGCATGATGCGTGCCTGTTTTCAGACCTTAGCATGATGCGTGCCTGTTTTCAGACCTTAGCATGATACGTGCCTGTTTTCAGACCTTAGCATGATGCGTGCCTGGTTTTAGACCTTAGCGTGATGCGTGCCTGGTTTCAGACCTTAGCATGATGCGTGCCTGGTTTCAGACCTTAGCATGATGCGTGCCTGGTTTCAGACCTTAGCGTGATGCGTGCCTGTTTTCAGACCTTAGCATGATGCGTGCCTGTTTTCAGACCTTAGCGTGATGCGTGCCTGTTTTCAGACCTTAGCATGATGCGTGCCTGTTTTCAGACCTTAGCATGATGCGTGCCTGGTTTTAGACCTTAGCGTGATGCGTGCCTGGTTTCAGACCTTAGCATGATGCGTGTGTAACCCAGGTAAAAAACCATATATATATTTATATATATATATTTGTGTAATGTGTAAGCATAAAATAAGTTAAATATATTTTTCACTGCGCGCTGCGTGCATAATATACGTCATCACGTCTATCAGTCACATGACCGTCAGTAGCCATATTGACAGACTGTGTGGTTGCCGGTAGAAGCGGGTTGGGAAAGAAGCTGCAGGTATGTTGCTGCTGTCATTGCTGTCTTTCTGAATGCTCTTGAATTAATGCAGCTGCTATAATACTTGTAGGAGCCTCTGTTGATCCGTCGGCTGTGAGGGAAGCGTGTGTGTGCGTTTCACATTGGAGAACTGGTGAGTGACGCGGAGCGCTAGCTTAGCCGTTAGCCTAGCCCGTTTTCCCATTCGGTTACATTGGACATGCTACGCTAAGCTAACCAATGCATTTCAATGACTCGGATTAGCATTTAGTTAATGCCGGGTTTTCCAAATGTATGTGCTTTTATATGGTGCTTTTTGTATGTTTTATAACGGTATGCATTTAGTAGGCACTGATACTTAGATACTTTAAATGCACTTTGAAGTATGATTGTTTTACAATGTTTTGTATACATATGTAGAAGTATACTGTAGTGCCATGGTTCATTGGTCACTATTGATATTGATGATTAATATATACTATTTAACATTTTTGATGCACTTAGTACTAGTGTTATTTGACTGAGTTTGATTATTGTACAATGAGATGCATTCACTGTTTTATTTAGTGCATATTGCATTATGTATTATGAATAGTGTTTGTAATGGTTAGATTTCGATTATGTGCACATAGACTTTTAATTGAACCTTGGCTCTATTACTTAGGCCAGGAGGTTCCGGATGGCGAGCTTAGTCCCGAACCAGAGTTGAGCTCCAAGAGAGGAACTCAGTCCAGTCAGACAACTGCATCCTCCTACTCCGGTCGGGTAGGAGGCTCCTGTAGCCGCCCTTTTTCCCTTTTGATTTGTCCTCGTGTTCAAAGTGAGGGGCTCACTTCATTTTGACTCACATTCACCCGTTAAAACTCACCCTTTGGAATATCTGAGCCCAACCAAACAACCACTCACTGAACGAGCACTTGGATTATATTTTTTTTTGTGCGCTTCGCGTACTCTAACATTTGTGCAACCGTTGAAGCAGACAATTCCGGAAGCCAAACAGAACTCATTGTCTATATATGTAAATTTCTTGTATGTCATTGTTTGTTGTTTGTCATAGTCTCTTTAAATTCAATACATGTGGGGGTGCCATCTGCAAAATTCAAGTGTTTCATTGTGTCTCTCTCCACTCTTAGAGCCGAACTGGGACTTCTGATTTTTAGCCCAGAACTTGATAGTGTGTGTGTCAAATTATTACCTGACCTGTAATAGTTTAGCGTAGCCACATGCTACATAATTCTTGGCGAGCTAGCCAGGAGTGGATTAACGTGAGACAAACATTTTTTTTTTTGAAGGTTGTATTGTATTTGGAAGATATGGAAACATTTGAGAAACTTGGCATTAAAATTGCAAACTCAATCTTAGTCCAAGACGCGACTAAAACGGCTACCGATGATGAAGTTGTGGAATTTCTGAAGCGGTTTGGGTCTATCCGTAAGTGTGAGTGCATTGATGACTCTGAATCCCTGTTTCACCATTCTATTGTGGTTGAATACAGTTCAGAACAACCGCTCGTTGCTCTGCGCAAAATGTTGCCTTATACATATGATTGCGTGGACGATGAAGTTAGTTATAAGCTACTTGACTTGTCTCTCCTTCTCGCTGATGAAGTGGGAAAGATGCAAACTCTGATGTATTTGAACCAACTTGAGACTGTAGCGAAACAAACTGGTCAAGATTTTGCTGTTGTACTTAGTGGTATGATGCCTCTGCTTGGTCAGACTGTCAGCAGGCTCCACAGTACGACAGACGAAGATGGGAGTACTGAGGACAACAAGGATGGATTACCACCAATCCCCGCCAATGTCCAACCACCAGCTGCTGACGCGGATCCACCTATTGCTCCTGCTGGTGGCGCCAGAAACTTCCCTGGAAGCCAGGCCGAGGCCACTTTCCCGAATACACCCCGCCGTTCGCTACCAGCGATGTCTCAACAGGAATTGAATCCACCGCAAATTCAGCGCTATGTAGTTGAGCACATAGTGAAGAATGAGGACGGTATGGGACAGTATTCCAACCATCGCATCCGGGCCTTTTCTGGACGGCTGCCCCGACCGCAGAATGAATCCGACTATGATACATGGCGTTCCGGCATCGATCTCGTATTGAAAGACCCTGCAGTGTCTGACCTGCAGCGTTCACGGAAAATATTTGAAAGTTTACTGCCGCCCGCCGCTGATGTGGTGAAGCATTTACAGCCAGATACATCACCTTTTATCTATTTACAGACTCTTGATTCTGCATACGGCACTGTCCAGGACGGGGAGGAGCTGTATGCCAAATTCCTGGACACCTTTCAAGATGCTGGCGAGAAAGCGTCTGCATATCTGCAACGTCTGCAGATTGCTTTGAACATGGCTGTCAAGCGTGGGGGAGCAGTAATCAAAGACAATGAAAGACATTTGTTGGCCCAATTCTGCCGTGGCTGTTGGGACATGCCCTCATTACCGAACTACAGTTGAAACAACGAAAAAATAATCCCCCAATCTTTGCGGATTTTCTGCTGTTACTGCGAACCGAGGAGGACCGTGAAGCAGCTAAAGCCATTTGAATGAAGCAGCATCTTGGATCAACCAGACCCAGAGTTTCTGCCCATGCTCAATATGCATATACAAACACTACAGAGAGAGGGGAGATAGCCGCCCTTACCAGCGTCACCCAGCAACTGGCACAGCAGCTAGCCGACATCCAGAAGCAGCTTGCGTTACTTACTGCCGGCCAATCAAGCACAAGCCAAAATACTGCTTCCAAGCGCACCTATGACCATAAGGTGGAAGGTCAGAGGGCAGGCAAGTACTCAAAGAACCTGCCTTCTGCACCCAAGCCCGGCTACTGCTACAGGTGTGGTGAGGACGGGCACATCAAGCCCAACTGCGACAATCCCCCTAACTCTGCTCTGGTGGCTGCCAAGAAGAAACAGTTTGCAGAAAGACAATCCAAGTGGCAGACCCCCAATACCCAGTCTTTAAACTAGATGCAGTTCTGGTTGAGGGGCAAACCGGAACTTTTGCGGACCAACAACGTCCCAACTGCAAGCAGAAACCCGTTGTGACATGTGAAGTTAATCAGATCCCAAAGAACGTCCCGTCACGGTTACCAAAAGGTCTAATTGGTTCCCGTTGCACAGCCACCCTTAAAGTCTCCAATCACGAATGTAATTGCCTCCTCGATACAGGGTCGCAGGTTACAACCATTCCAGTTTCATTTTACAACAGCTATTTCGCAGATCAGCCGCTAAAGCCATTGTGTGACCTATTGCATATTGAGGGTGCTGCAGGACAAGCTGTCCCCTACTTGGGGTATGTGGAGATGATGGTCACGTTTCCAAGAGAGTTCCTGGGGGCTGATTTTGATGTGTCGACTCTGGCACTCGTTGTCCCGGATGTTCGTTTAGATACCCCGTCCCCAGTGTTAATTGGCATGAACACATTGGAGCCACTGTACAGCAAGTACATGGGGAGTGAGTGTGCAGATTTCCAACCTGAGGCCCATGGGTTCAAAGCAGTTCTTAAACTCCTGCAAATACGCCACCAGCAACAGGTGGGCACCAGTGGAGTAATAAGGTTGGCCAGCAAGTCCCCCATTCTCATCCCTGCTGGACACACCACCATCGTTGATGGTTCCATAAACATTGGCATGCCAAATCCAGGTCAGTGGGCGCTAGTGGAGCATCCAGCCTCACAACTGCCAGGTGGGCTGTGTGTTAAGAACTCCCTTGTTATGCTCCCAAGCCAATCCCACAAGAAGATCCCTGTCACTCTCACCAATGACTCTGATCAAGACATAACCATTCCACCATTCCTTACCATTGCAGAGCTTACGACATCTCCGCAGATCTTGTCCCACGGCGTACTCTCTACCCGCTCATCGTCTGAGAGATTGCCAAAGACTCTGAATTTGGATTTTGGAGAGTCTCCAATTCCCCAAGAATGGAAGAGCAGGATTGTCGAGAAACTCAATGAGATTCCTGAAGTCTTCTCCCATCACGAGTTAGATTTTGGATGCACGGACAAGGTAAAGCACACTATAAAACTTCATGATGAAACACCTTTTAAACACAAAGCTCGACCAGTCCATCCACAAGATGTTGAAGCAGTGCGACAACATCTGCGCGATCTGCTGGAAGCTGGTGTCATTAGAGAATCTGAGTCTCCGTTCTCTTCACCAATTGTTGTCGTTCGTAAAAAGAATGGAGACATACGGTTGTGTATCGATTATCGCAAGTTGAACTTACAGACTGTTAAAGATGCCTATGCCCTGCCCAACCCAGAGGAGGCGTTTTCAGCATTGACCGGCTCCCGGTGGTTCAGCGTGCTTGATTTGAAATCGGGCTACTACCAGATTGAGATGGACGAGGCGGACAAAGCAAAGACTGCATTTGTCACGCCACTGGGTTTTTGGGAGTTTAATCGCATGCCTCAAGGGGTAACAAATGCGCCGAGTACTTTCCAACGGCTAATGGAGAAATGCATGGGAGACCTCAATTTGCAAGAAGTGCTTGTTTTTCTTGATGATCTGATTGTATTTTCCAGTTCATTGGAAGAACATGAGCAGAGGTTGCTGCGGGTGCTTCATCGGTTGAAGCAGTACGGCCTGAAGCTCTCTCCGGAAAAGTGCAAGTTTTTCCAGACGTCGGTGAGATATCTGGGGCACATTGTGTCAGAGGAGGGAGTGAAGACGGATCCAGATAAGCTTCAAGCTCTGAAATCCTGGCCAGTTCCCAAAACACTCAAAGAGCTCCGTTCATTCTTAGGTTTTGCTGGCTATTACAGGAGGTTCATCAAAAGTTATGCTGCCATCGCTAAACCGTTAAATGACCTCACACGTGGTTATGCACCCACTTCCAAGAACCAAGCGAAGCCCAGTCCAGACAAGAGCTATGATGTGAAGCAGCCTTTTGGAGAGCGATGGTCTCCAGCATGCCAATCCGCCTTTGAAACGTTGATTGAGAAGCTGACGAGTTCCCCGGTCTTGGGTTTCGCCGACCCAAAGCTGCCATACATATTACATACTGATGCCAGTACTACAGGGCTCGGAGCGGCTTTATATCAAGAGCAAGAAGGGCAACTGCGGGTGATTGCTTACGCTAGCCGAGGGTTGTCACCCAGTGAATCGAGGTATCCGGCACACAAGCTTGAATTTCTTGCTTTGAAGTGGAGTGTGACAGAGAAGCTACACGATTATCTGTACGGGGGCCACTTTTTGGTAGTGACAGATAACAACCCACTCACTTACCTTTTAACATCAGCAAAGCTGGACGCCGCTAGCCACAGGTGGCTCGCTGCCCTTTCCACCTACACATTCAAACTGCAGTACAGAGCAGGAACTCAGAACCTCGATGCTGATGCTCTTTCTCGCCGCCCTCACCCTCCGCGTGCTGACGTTGTGGTACAAAAAGACTGGGATTTAATAAATAAGTTCACTCAAGAACACGTCATGGACCCAAGTGAAGTTGAGGATCTGGACTCTGATGTTGTGTCTGCCATATGCCACCGCTGTCTCGTCAACAGCCATCAAAGCAGCTCCACAGAGCGTCCAATCACCCTGGTTGAGTCCTTGAGTTTATCAGCAGATGCCGTTCCAGAATGTTATGCCAGAGAAACTGACAATGGTCTTCCGGTAGTCCCCACACTATCAAAGGCCCAGCTCAGAGAGAAGCAACGCGCTGATCCAGTGATACGGGAGGTCATCTATCAGATGGAAAGTGGAGAAAAAGTACCTCCTACCGCCAAGCATGAACTCCCAGACTTAGCACTGCTGCTGAGAGAACTTAACCGTCTTGAGCTACAAGAGGACATCTTGTATCGGAGAAGGCAAGAGAGGGAACAAGTTTCATTCCAGTTGGTGTTACCTGAAGAGCTAAGGTCGATCGTTCTAACAAGCCTTCACGATGACATGGGGCACATGGGCATCGAACGAACGTTAGATCTCGTGCGATGCCGTTTCTTTTGGCCTCATATGGCAGCTGATGTAGAGTCCAAAATCAGAACGTGCAGTCGTTGTGTCAGGCGCAAAGCTCTTCCAGAAAGATCTACACCATTGGTCAACATCCAAACAACACGGCCCTTGGAATTGATTTGCATGGACTATCTATCACTTGAACCAGATCAAAGCAACACAAAGGACATTCTTGTTATTACTGATCATTTTACAAAGTTTGCCATAGCTCTTCCCACTGCAAATCAGAAGGCAAGGACCGTGGCCAAATGCTTGTGGGAGAACTTTATTGTTTGTTATGGTATACCGGAGCGACTACACACGGACCAAGGTCCTGATTTCGAATCAAAGTTGATCAAGGAGCTTTGCCATCTCGCTGGTATCCAAAAATCCAGGACAACTCCTTACCATCCCCGAGGGAATCCAGTCGAGAGATTCAACCGGACCCTACTTGGAATGCTTGGGACGCTGGCGCAGAAGCAGAAGGCGAGGTGGAAGGACTATGTGAAGCCACTAGTGCACGCGTACAACTGCACTCGAAATGACGTCACTGGTTTTACACCGTACGAGTTGATGTTCGGTCGTTCGCCGCGTCTTCCAGTGGATCTCGCTTTTGGCCTCCCTCTGCAGAAGAACCAGACGACATCTCATTTCCAGTATGTCGAAAGCCTCCGATCCAGACTCAAAGAAAGTTTTGATATTGCGGCCAAGAATGCTGCCAAATCAGGCGAAAGAAATAAGATTCGATTTGACAAGCGAGTGACTCCCTCCAGCCTGGAGGTAGGAGACAGAGTGCTTGTTCGCAATGTCAGACTTCGTGGGAAGCATAAACTTGAGAATAAATGGGAGCGTGATGTTTACACCGTCCTGAAACGTGCAGGCAACTTACCAGTTTACACCGTGTGTGTTGAGAACAGGGAGGGACCGATCCGTACCCTGCATCGCGATCTCCTCCTTCCTTGTCCGTTCCTGCCAGATGATGATGATTTGGAAGTTACAGCTATTACCCCACCACGTCGTCCTCAAACCCGAAGCCAGAATCAGGTAACTGAGGATTTGGATGAAGATCAGGATGAAGATGGAGGATGGGAGTTGCCTCAAGCTCAAATACAGCCAGCCTCATTTACATTCAGTGGTGTTTGTCCTCTCTCCAATGATGTGGCTGAGCTTGGAATCCGAGACCCCAAATCCTCTGCAGATGCCAGCCTTTCGCTTCCGCATATTGATTCACCTGTGGAAGAAGAAAACAACTTACCTCAAGATGGAGATTCCTCTGCTACCGCTGAAACACATCCGCTTGTGACTGAAGAGCCAGAGCCTGGTGAAGATCCAATATCTGAAGAACTCCTTATCGAGGAAACGACTGAAGAACAAGAGCTCCCTGGCCAAGCAGGGGCATCATCCAATACCGATGAGTCATTGATCAGTCCGATCGAAGCAGTTAGAGTACCTAATACGCCGGCCGTTACCGCAGTTGAATCCGATACAGTTTTGCGACGTTCTAGTCGACAGCGCCAACCGCCCGATCGCCTTCAGTATTCAGCATTGGGGCGTCCGCTTATTTCTGTTGTACAGACACTCTTTCATGGGTTGCTTGATGCGTACAGCAGTGCACTTCCTACCTCTGTAGCATCCGATCTGTTGCATCCTCCTGTTTATGATGTTTAGCCATGCATCGGGAGTTGCATGATTTTAGAGGGGGAAGATGTAACCCAGGTAAAAAACCATATATATATTTATATATATATATTTGTGTAATGTGTAAGCATAAAATAAGTTAAATATATTTTTCACTGCGCGCTGCGTGCATAATATACGTCATCACGTCTATCAGTCACATGACCGTCAGTAGCCATATTGACAGACTGTGTGGTTGCCGGTAGAAGCGGGTTGGGAAAGAAGCTGCAGGTATGTTGCTGCTGTCATTGCTGTCTTTCTGAATGCTCTTGAATTAATGCAGCTGCTATAATACTTGTAGGAGCCTCTGTTGATCCGTCGGCTGTGAGGGAAGCGTGTGTGTGCGTTTCACATTGGAGAACTGGTGAGTGACGCGGAGCGCTAGCTTAGCCGTTAGCCTAGCCCGTTTTCCCATTCGGTTACATTGGACATGCTACGCTAAGCTAACCAATGCATTTCAATGACTCGGATTAGCATTTAGTTAATGCCGGGTTTTCCAAATGTATGTGCTTTTATATGGTGCTTTTTGTATGTTTTATAACGGTATGCATTTAGTAGGCACTGATACTTAGATACTTTAAATGCACTTTGAAGTATGATTGTTTTACAATGTTTTGTATACATATGTAGAAGTATACTGTAGTGCCATGGTTCATTGGTCACTATTGATATTGATGATTAATATATACTATTTAACATTTTTGATGCACTTAGTACTAGTGTTATTTGACTGAGTTTGATTATTGTACAATGAGATGCATTCACTGTTTTATTTAGTGCATATTGCATTATGTATTATGAATAGTGTTTGTAATGGTTAGATTTCGATTATGTGCACATAGACTTTTAATTGAACCTTGGCTCTATTACTTAGGCCAGGAGGTTCCGGATGGCGAGCTTAGTCCCGAACCAGAGTTGAGCTCCAAGAGAGGAACTCAGTCCAGTCAGACAACTGCATCCTCCTACTCCGGTCGGGTAGGAGGCTCCTGTAGCCGCCCTTTTTCCCTTTTGATTTGTCCTCGTGTTCAAAGTGAGGGGCTCACTTCATTTTGACTCACATTCACCCGTTAAAACTCACCCCTTTGGAATATCTGAGCCCAACCAAACAACCACTCACTGAACGAGCACTTGGATTATATTTTTTTTTGTGCGCTTCGCGTACTCTAACATTTGTGCAACCGTTGAAGCAGACAATTCCGGAAGCCAAACAGAACTCATTGTCTATATATGTAAATTTCTTGTATGTCATTGTTTGTTGTTTGTCATAGTCTCTTTAAATTCAATACATGTGGGGGTGCCATCTGCAAAATTCAAGTGTTTCATTGTGTCTCTCTCCACTCTTAGAGCCGAACTGGGACTTCTGATTTTTAGCCCAGAACTTGATAGTGTGTGTGTCAAATTATTACCTGACCTGTAATAGTTTAGCGTAGCCACATGCTACACGTGCCTGGTTTTAGACCTTAGCGTGATGCGTGCCTGGTTTTAGACCTTAGCGTGATACGTGCCTGTTTTCAGACCTTAGCATGATGCGTGCCTGTTTTCAGACCTTAGCATGATGCGTGCCTGTTTTCAGACCTTAGCATGATGCGTGCCTGTTTTCAGACCTTAGCATGATGCGTGCCTGGTTTCAGACCTTAGCATGATGCGTGCCTGGTTTCAGACCTTAGCGTGATGCGTGCCTGTTTTCAGACCTTAGCATGATGCGTGCCTGTTTTCAGACCTTAGCATGATGCGTGCCTGTTTTCAGACCTTAGCGTGATGCGTGCCTGTTTTCAGACCTTAGCGTGATACGTGCCTGTTTTCAGACCTTAGCATGATGCGTGCCTGTTTTCAGACCTTAGCGTGATGCGTGCCTGTTTTCAGACCTTAGCATGATGCGTGCCTGTTTTCAGACCTTAGCATGATGCGTGCCTGTTTTCAGACCTTAGCGTGATGCGTGCCTGTTTTCAGACCTTAGCATGATGCGTGCCTGTTTTCAGACCTTAGCATGATGCGTGCCTGGTTTCAGACCTTAGCATGATGCGTGCCTGTTTTCAGACCTTAGCGTGATGCGTGCCTGTTTTCAGACCTTAGCATGATGCGTGCCTGTTTTCAGACCTTAGCGTGATGCGTGCCTGTTTTCAGACCTTAGCGTGATACGTGCCTGTTTTCAGACCTTAGCATGATGCGTGCCTGTTTTCAGACCTTAGCGTGATGCGTGCCTGTTTTCAGACCTTAGCATGATGTGTGCCTGTTTTCAGACCTTAGCGTGATGCGTGCCTGTTTTCAGACCTTAGCGTGATACGTGCCTGTTTTCAGACCTTAGCATGATGCGTGCCTGTTTTCAGACCTTAGCATGATGCGTGCCTGTTTTCAGACCTTAGCATGATGCGTGCCTGTTTTCAGACCTTAGCATGATGCGTGCCTGTTTTCAGACCTTAGCGTGATGTGTGCCTGGTTTCCACCCTCCCCCTCAGACGGTTTTTAATTAAAGCATGCAGTAAGTGTGAAATGAACTGGCTCCTACAGAAGGCCTGACAGCTCTGAGTGGGAGGAGAGGAGGCTCCAATCAAACGCTTTTGTCTCGCCGTAATTAGAGCGGAGTGGAGAGGAAGAGAGCGGGCGACCACGACATCCACCGCCGGAGAGAGATGGACGTTGGGAATGACAGACTTCACACGAGAGGGTCCAAGGCTGGAGTATTTTTGGAGGTATTTAATTAGACTGCAAAATGTAATCACTTTTATTGGATGAGTGAAATAGAATGAAGTACAACAGTCCAACCTCAGTGTGTCTGACCCGCCAGGACCTTATGTTGGTCCAAATGCAGACGGGTCCTGAACACAGAGGTGTAATCGGTTTATACGTAACATCAATAAGTAAATTAACAAATCAAACATCATTCGTGAAGTTGGCAGCAGCAGAGATCTAAAAATAAGCCAAAGAATTATGTTCCAAGAATTGAACTGCAGCATGTGTAACTTTGATGTAGTGTTATTCTGATCTATCACTGTTGTTCTCTCTGAGGCTTCTCACTTTACTCCCTCTGGGTTTTAGAGTTTTTCCTCTGATGCAGGAGTCTGTTGGACAGTGAGAGTCTAACAAGAAGGATTGTGATGATCCAGGACACTAACATTCTACAATGGTGTTTGGTCGGAGGCTTTTATGGACCAGTGTGTTCAGGTCTCGCTTTGGGTGAGCTTGGTCTGTAAAAATGCTCTGTACAAATAAACATGACTTCCTTACCACATGTATGGACATTTATCAACCTACATGGACATTTGTCTCTCCCTATGGACCAATACATATGTGTATATTATGTGTCTTAACTGTTGATTCTCTGATCTGTGTTGGTGATTTCAGTGGTTTTGTTAAGTCTCTGAGATGATGCTGTTGTGATTTAGGGCGATACAAAAATAAGTTGTTTTCTATTGTATTGTAATGTATCACTGAAATGAAAACCTGAGGACTTCTTTTCTGTTTTGGTCTCTGGTAGCTACGTTACTTCAAAGCCATTCTTCTATGTAAGTGAAAAGGATTGCAGTGGGCTCCAAGGTCTGGTCAGATTCCAGACAGAGCGACGACAGAGCGTTGTGGCCTCTTTGTTAGCGCCGCTGAAGGTGTTGGTGTCTGAGATCAGCAGAAAGGCAAAGATTACAAAGTTAGACCCCCATAACCTTTCCTAACGTCCATACTCAGCCCCTTCTCCTCTACACAAACACTTACACTGTATATGTTTTTGACGCAGTCTGGATACCACTTCTTTCATTTCATCTCAAGCTT
>OZ035834.1:1137664-1165164 GCA_964034765.1 Knipowitschia caucasica | reverse complement strand
CCCACATGGTCCCACAGCCGTACCAGGAGTGCAGCACTGACCACTCCAACCTGCAGCTCCCTCCTCTGTCAGAGCCCACATGGTCCCACAGCCGTACCAGGAGTGCAGCACCCCTGACCACTCCAGCCTGGTACGGCCCCATATGGAGACACACCGCGGCCATGTTGATAAGTGTAGACATGTAAAGATAATAATAATAATAATAAATACATTTTATACAGTAGACTCGCAAAGAGGCTACTGCAGCCACAGCTGCCCTGGGGCACACTGACATAAGCGAGGCGACCAGTCTGTGCCATTCTCATCTAATTGGTCCAAATAATGGTGGTTGGATTCTTTACATATAATTAATTTCAATGAGAATTGCTTTTCTTTCTTTAAAGTCTGCAGAGTTGAATTCTAACATCAGTTTCAGTTTATCGTGAGAGTTTATCATTAAAACAGTGCAGGAGACTGGAAAAGGTTGGGGAACACTGCTATAGGCTTCAGAGCAGGAACAGTACATTATTTGGAGAAAGGGCAGTTTTAGATTTTTGAGGCAGTGAAACGTGAATGAAGGTGTCAAAGGTCAGAGAGAAGTGAACGCTGTCAATAAATATCACATTAGCCTAATTGTTTTTAAAAGGACTGATGTCTCACAGAGGAGGAGATTATGGTAATTATGATCACAAAGGCCTGATTACACACAAGGGTCAGAGTCTTAACTGAGCAGAGTCATAACTGAACAGAGTCATAACTGAACAGAGTCTTAACTGAACAGAGTCTTAACTGAACAGTCATAACTGAACAGTCATAACTGAACAGTCATAACTGAACAGAGTCTTAACTGAACAGAGTCTTAACTGAACAGTCTTAACTGAACAGAGTCATAACTGAACAGAGTCATAACTGAACAGTCATAACTGAACAGTCATAACTGAACAGAGTCTTAACTGAACAGAGTCTTAACTGAACAGAGTCATAACTGAACAGTCATAACTGAACAGAGTCATAACTGAACAGAGTCATAACTGAACAGTCATAACTGAACAGAGTCATAACTGAACAGAGTTATAACTGAACAGAGTCATAACTGAACAGTCATAACTGAACAGAGTCATAACTGAACAGAGTCATAACTGAACAGAGTCATAACTGAACAGAGTCATAACTGAACAGTCATAACTGAACAGTCATAACTGAACAGAGTCATAACTGAACAGAGTTATAACTGAACAGAGTCATAACTGAACAGAGTCATAACTGAACAGAGTTATAACTGAACAGAGTCATAACTGAACAGAGTCATAACTGAACAGAGTTATAACTGAACAGAGTCATAACTGAACAGAGTCATAACTGAACAGTCATAACTGAACAGTCATAACTGAACAGAGTTATAACTGAACAGAGTCATAACTGAACAGTCATAACTGAACAGTCATAACTGAACAGAGTCATAACTGAACAGAGTCATAACTGAACAGAGTCATAACTGAACAGAGTCATAACTGAACAGTCATAACTGAACAGAGTCATAACTGAACAGAGTCATAACTGAACAGAGTCTTAACTGAACAGAGTCATAACTGAACAGAGTCATAACTGAACAGAGTCATAACTGAACAGAGTCATAACTGAACAGAGTCATAACTGAACAGAGTCATAACTGAACAGAGTCTTAACTGAGCAGAGTCATAACTGAACAGTCTTAACTGAACAGAGTCATAACTGAACAGTCATAACTGAACAGAGTCATAACTGAACAGAGTCATAACTGAACAGAGTCATAACTGAACAGTCTTAACTGAACAGAGTCATAACTGAACAGTCATAACTGAACAGAGTCATAACTGAACAGAGTCATAACTGAACAGAGTCATAACTGAACAGAGTTATAACTGAACAGAGTCATAACTGAACAGTCATAACTGAACAGAGTTATAACTGAACAGAGTCATAACTGAACAGAGTCATAACTGAACAGAGTCATAACTGAACAGAGTCATAACTGAACAGAGTCTTAACTGAACAGAGTCTTAACTGAACAGTCATAACTGAACAGAGTCATAACTGAACAGAGTCATAACTGAACAGAGTCATAACTGAACAGAGTCATAACTGAACAGAGTCATAACTGAACAGAGTCATAACTGAACAGAGTCTTAACTGAACAGAGTCTTAACTGAACAGAGTCATAACTGAACAGAGTCATAACTGAACAGTGTCTTAACTGAACAGAGTCATAACTGAACAGTCATAACTGAACAGAGTCATAACTGAACAGAGTTATAACTGAACAGAGTTATAACTGAACAGAGTCATAACTGAACAGAGTCATAACTGAACAGAGTTATAACTGAACAGAGTCATAACTGAACAGAGTCATAACTGAACAGTCATAACTGAACAGTCATAACTGAACAGAGTTATAACTGAACAGAGTCATAACTGAACAGTCATAACTGAACAGAGTCATAACTGAACAGAGTTATGACTGAACAGAGTCATAACTGAACAGAGTCATAACTGAACAGAGTCATAACTGAACAGAGTCATAACTGAACAGAGTCATAACTGAACAGAGTCATAACTGAACAGAGTCATAACTGAACAGAGTCTTAACTGAACAGAGTCTTAACTGAACAGTCATAACTGAACAGAGTCATAACTGAACAGAGTCATAACTGAACAGAGTCATAACTGAACAGAGTCATAACTGAACAGAGTCTTAACTGAACAGAGTCATAACTGAACAGAGTCATAACTGAACAGAGTCATAACTGAACAGTCATAACTGAACAGAGTCATAACTGAACAGAGTCATAACTGAACAGAGTCTTAACTGAACAGTCTTAACTGAACAGAGTCATAACTGAACAGAGTCATAACTGAACAGTCATAACTGAACAGAGTCATAACTGAACAGAGTCATAACTGAACAGAGTCATAACTGAACAGAGTCATAACTGAACAGAGTCATAACTGAACAGTCATAACTGAACAGAGTTATAACTGAACAGAGTCATAACTGAACAGAGTCATAACTGAACAGAGTCATAACTGAACAGAGTCTTAACTGAACAGAGTCATAACTGAACAGAGTCATAACTGAACAGAGTCATAACTGAACAGAGTCATAACTGAACAGAGTCATAACTGAACAGAGTCATAACTGAACAGAGTTATAACTGAACAGAGTCATAACTGAACAGAGTCATAACTGAACAGAGTCATAACTGAACAGAGTTATAACTGAACAGAGTCATAACTGAACAGAGTCATAACTGAACAGAGTCATAACTGAACAGAGTCATAACTGAACAGAGTCATAACTGAACAGAGTCATAACTGAACAGAGTCATAACTGAACAGAGTCATAACTGAACAGTCATAACTGAACAGAGTCTTAACTGAACAGTCATAACTGAACAGAGTCATAACTGAACAGAGTCATAACTGAACAGAGTCATAACTGAACAGAGTCATAACTGAACAGTCATAACTGAACAGAGTCTTAACTGAACAGTCATAACTGAACAGAGTCATAACTGAACAGAGTCTTAACTGAACAGAGTCATAACTGAACAGTCATAACTGAACAGTCATAACTGAACAGAGTCATAACTGAACAGAGTTATAACTGAACAGAGTCATAACTGAACAGAGTCATAACTGAACAGAGTCATAACTGAACAGAGTCATAACTGAACAGAGTCATAACTGAACAGAGTCATAACTGAACAGAGTCATAACTGAACAGAGTCATAACTGAACAGTGTCTTAACTGAACAGAGTCATAACTGAACAGTCATAACTGAACAGTCATAACTGAACAGTCATAACTGAACAGTCATAACTGAACAGAGTTATAACTGAACAGAGTCATAACTGAACAGAGTCATAACTGAACAGAGTCATAACTGAACAGTCATAACTGAGCAGAGTCATAACTGAACAGAGTTATAACTGAACAGAGTCATAACTGAACAGAGTTATAACTGAACAGAGTCATAACTGAACAGAGTCATAACTGAACAGAGTCATAACTGAACAGAGTCATAACTGAACAGAGTCATAACTGAACAGAGTCATAACTGAACAGTGTCTTAACTGAACAGAGTCATAACTGAACAGTCATAACTGAACAGTCATAACTGAACAGTCATAACTGAACAGTCATAACTGAACAGAGTTATAACTGAACAGAGTCATAACTGAACAGTCATAACTGAACAGAGTCATAACTGAACAGTCATAACTGAGCAGAGTCATAACTGAACAGAGTCATAACTGAACAGAGTCATAACTGAACAGAGTCATAACTGAACAGAGTCATAACTGAACAGTCATAACTGAACAGAGTCATAACTGAACAGAGTCATAACTGAACAGTCATAACTGAACAGTC
Source organism: Knipowitschia caucasica (assembly GCA_964034765.1). Classification (NCBI taxonomy): domain Eukaryota; kingdom Metazoa; phylum Chordata; class Actinopteri; order Gobiiformes; family Gobiidae; genus Knipowitschia; species Knipowitschia caucasica. Next base: position 1,160,774 of record OZ035834.1, on the reverse strand, counting down.
ATAACTGAACAGAGTCATAACTGAACAGAGTCATAACTGAACAGAGTCATAACTGAACAGTCATAACTGAACAGAGTCATAACTGAACAGTCATAACTGAGCAGAGTCATAACTGAACAGAGTCATAACTGAACAGAGTCATAACTGAACAGAGTCATAACTGAACAGAGTCATAACTGAACAGTCATAACTGAACAGAGTCATAACTGAACAGTCATAACTGAACAGAGTCATAACTGAACAGTCATAACTGAACAGAGTCTTAACTGAACAGTCATAACTGAACAGAGTCATAACTGAACAGAGTCATAACTGAACAGTCATAACTGAACAGTCATAACTGAACAGAGTTATAACTGAACAGAGTCATAACTGAACAGAGTCATAACTGAACAGAGTCATAACTGAACAGAGTCATAACTGAACAGAGTTATAACTGAACAGAGTCATAACTGAACAGAGTCATAACTGAACAGAGTCATAACTGAACAGAGTCATAACTGAACAGAGTCATAACTGAACAGAGTCATAACTGAACAGTCATAACTGAACAGAGTCTTAACTGAACAGTCATAACTGAACAGAGTCATAACTGAACAGAGTCATAACTGAACAGAGTCATAACTGAACAGAGTCATAACTGAACAGAGTCATAACTGAACAGAGTTATAACTGAACAGAGTCATAACTGAACAGAGTCATAACTGAACAGAGTCATAACTGAACAGAGTCATAACTGAACAGAGTCATAACTGAACAGTCATAACTGAACAGAGTCATAACTGAACAGAGTCATAACTGAACAGAGTCATAACTGAACAGTCATAACTGAACAGAGTCATAACTGAACAGAGTCATAACTGAACAGTCATAACTGAACAGTCATAACTGAACAGAGTTATAACTGAACAGAGTCATAACTGAACAGAGTCATAACTGAACAGAGTCATAACTGAACAGAGTCATAACTGAACAGAGTCATAACTGAACAGTCATAACTGAACAGAGTCATAACTGAACAGAGTCATAACTGAACAGTCATAACTGAACAGTCATAACTGAACAGAGTTATAACTGAACAGAGTCATAACTGAACAGAGTCATAACTGAACAGAGTCATAACTGAACAGAGTTATAACTGAACAGAGTCATAACTGAACAGAGTCATAACTGAACAGAGTCATAACTGAACAGAGTCATAACTGAACAGAGTCATAACTGAACAGAGTTATAACTGAACAGAGTCATAACTGAACAGAGTCATAACTGAACAGAGTCATAACTGAACAGTCATAACTGAACAGAGTCATAACTGAACAGAGTCATAACTGAACAGAGTCATAACTGAACAGAGTCATAACTGAACAGAGTCATAACTGAACAGTCATAACTGAACAGAGTCATAACTGAACAGAGTCATAACTGAACAGAGTCATAACTGAACAGTCATAACTGAACAGAGTTATAACTGAACAGAGTCATAACTGAACAGAGTCATAACTGAACAGTCATAACTGAACAGAGTCATAACTGAACAGAGTCATAACTGAACAGTCATAACTGAACAGAGTCATAACTGAACAGAGTCATAACTGAACAGACGTCTCTGAAAGTCACAGTTAAACACAAGGATCCAACACATTTATATATTAATATATTTACCCTGAATAGGTCAGTCTATTCTAGTATATTCTAGTATATTCTTGTATATTTTTGTATATTTGTTGCCTCTAGAATAAAATGAATAACATGAGATTCATTCTTCAAATATTAACTGGCTCCTCTCAACATGGAGGACCAGGGGCTCTACTCTGAGCTCCCCTTGTATGGCTAAGCTCCTTAACAATTAAAGTATCTGGACTTTAAAAGGTTATAACTCAAAAACCAAAAGTACTTTCATAGATTAGAACAAAGATTCCAAACACAGACAGATCAAAGAGAAAGTGTGGATAAAATCAAAAGGAAAGTTTGACGAATACATTTTTAGCGACATTTTAAACCCAGCTCAGCCTCTGATTGGATCATTCTGAGACTCAGAGAAAATAAAATGTCCTGAGTCTGAAAAAGATGAACATAAACAACATCAGGAAATCACTTCATTTAAAAAAAGGAATCATCAAAAAATAATTTTTTTTAAATGAGTCTGAAAAACGTGATGGTTTAAGTCGACTATTCTCTAAAAATTAAACTTGGGGAAAAATAAATATATGGCCACATTTAAGTGGTTTAATATGAAAATATCACTTCGTTTCTGCTCTGTGCAGTAGTATTTGATAGTATTTGGATGCTGCCGAGCTAATGCAGTAGTATTTGATAGTATTTGGATGCTGCCGAGCTAATGCAGTAGTATTTGATAGTATTTGGATGCTGCCGAGCTAATGCAGTAGTATTTGATAGTATTTGGATGCTGCCGAGCTAATGCAGTAGTATTTGATAGTATTTGGATGCTGCCGAGCTAATGCAGTAGTATTTGGATGCTGCCGAGCTAATGCAGTAGTATTTGATAGTATTTGGATGCTGCCGAGGTAATGCAGTAGTATTTGATAGTATTTGGATGCTGCCGAGGTAATGCAGTAGTATTTGATAGTATTTGGATGCTGCCGAGGTAATGCAGTAGTATTTGGATGCTGCCGAGCTAATGCAGTACAAAGTACTTCTAAGGTGTATGTTGGAATCACAGAGTAATGTTCTGGAGAACAGTATCATCAGCCGGTGCAGGCCTGTGGAGAGACGACGAGAGCTAATGGAGACCTGCAGGTGTCCAGGCCACACTGCGATGTACCGAGGAGGGTTCACGACCGCAGCAGACTGTGCCGGGACCAGCTCGGACTCCAATTACACAGCCGCGTACAGCTTCCATAGGTCATTACTGCTGCAGCCACCAGCTCCCCGTGTATCTAATGGTTACTGGTGTGCTCCAGCCATTAGACTGCTCCTCTACAGCCATGTGGTCATTTAAAACAACTCCTGTAATATCCTTTAACATACAAGCACCTCATCATTATGGGCCTGCTCTGGACAGGGCAGGGACAGGGCAGCAGGGAGTGTGTGTCTGAGGTGTGTGTCTGAGGTGTGTGTCTGAGGTGTGTGTCTGAGGTGTGTGTCTGAGGTGTGCGTCTGAGGTGTGCGTCTGCGGTGTGCGTCTGCAGTGTGTGTTTTCAGGGAAGCAGCAGAGGTTAGCGCCTGGTCGATGATAGAATCTGCAAATGGATGCCACCTTTTGCTAGCAGGAGGACAAGTCATTTTAGCAGCCTAATGGAATTTTACAGCATGGGAATACAGTGTATAGAAGAAGATATCATCTGGTGCAACGGGGAGAGCAACGCTCTGTGGTGAGTTCTGATATTCTATTATTCAGCACACAGTGGAAGAAGAAACTTATTTTCCAGTCCGGCTCCACAAAGGAGGAGATTGCCAATAGTTCAGACATAGTCCATTGGAAAAGACTTAACTCGGAAGTCCAGTACTGCAGTAAAGATACAATGAAGACATTCATATTAGACACATGCTGTGATAGAACCCCCCCCACACACACAATATACACACACTCACACACTGTACACACACAATATACACACACTCACACACACACACACACACACATCCAATATTCCGTATCGGTGGCCGATATGGGTATTTTGTAAGGATCGGATAATATCGGATTTGTTAAATATTTGCAGATTTACGTCACTTTTCAGCACCTCACGCTTTACGGCTGCCGTAAACTAAATACAATGTAAAACTAGCGCTGGGCGATAAAACGACAACGAGAGATACTGTGATAGACACGTGTTCGATATCAACAGAAAACTGGGTCGATAGAATGTTAGTTTAACATCTCTCCGTTAGAAAAAATAGGACGAAAACACAGGAAGTAAAGCCGAGTCAGAGGCGCGCGGCATTCTGGGGGATGTAGGCAGAGGCTTCTCGACCTATCACAGCCAAGCGTCAACCGCAAAACTTTCTGGGAAATGAAAAAAAAAAACAACCGCACAATGCGTAGTGTACATGGATCTATAGATTGTTTTTCAGTGCCAGGCTTAGCATGTGCGCTGTGGCAGAGGCAGTGGACACAGAGACCTGGGGCATGCGGCAAAAGCAAGAGATGAACTTTTTCATCAGAGAGCGGCCGCACAGAGCCGTCATGGGGACACAAAACAGGAGATAAACCAGGACTAAACCAGGACTAAACCAGGACTAAACCAGGATTACACCAGGACTAACTATGGGGGAGACTGTGTGAACATATTCCTCGAGCCTCATTCCCCCGTGACTGTAAACAAGGGCTGCTAACGTGTGTTAGCGACACGACAAACTTATTTATTCAGGTAAAAATGCAAAATCTTTAATGCTTTGAAAATATTAGAAACATTTGTATCGGATTGGTATCGACAAAACAATATTTAGAATATCGGAATCGGATTACAACAAATCTGGATCGGTACATCCCTAATACACACACTCACACACTGTATACACACACTCACACTGTATACACACACTCACACACTGTATACACACACTCTCACACTGTATACACACACTCACACACTGTATACACACACTCTCACACTGTATACACACACTCACACACTGTACACACACACACTCACACACTGTATACACACACTCACACACTGTATACACACACTCTCACACTGTATACACACACTCACACACTGTATACACACACACTCTCACACTGTATACACACACTCACACACTGTATACACACACACTCTCACACTGTATACACACACTCACACACTCTCACACTGTATACACACACTCTCACACTGTATACACACACTCTCACACTGTATACACACACTCACACACTGTATACACACACTCACACACTGTATACACACACTCTCACACTGTACTAAGACCACTCACACTGTATACACACACTCACACACTGTATACACACACTCTCACACTGTATACACACACTCACACACTGTACACACACACACACACACTGTATACACACACACACTCACACTGTATACACACACTCTCACACTGTACTAAAACCTCTCACTGTATACACACACTCTCACACACTGTATACACACACTCTCACACTGTATACACACACTCACACACTGTATACACACACTCACACACTGTATACACACACTCTCACACACTGTATACACACACTCTCACACTGTATACACACACTCTCACACTGTATACACACACTCTCACACACTGTATACACACACTCTCACACTGTATACACACACTCACACACTGTATACACACACTCTCACACTGTATACACACACTCTCACACTGTATACACACACTCTCACACACTGTATACACACACTCTCACATTGTATACACACACTCTCACACTGTATACACACACTCTCACACTGTATACACACACTCTCACACACTGTATACACACACTCTCACACTGTATACACACACTCACACACACTGTATACACACACTCACACACTGTATACACACACTCTCACACACTGTATACACACACTCTCACACTGTATACACACACTCTCACACTGTATACACACACTCTCACACACTGTATACACACACTCTCACACTGTATACACACACTCACACACTGTATACACACACTCTCACACTGTATACACACACTCTCACACTGTATACACACACTCTCACACACTGTATACACACACTCTCACATTGTATACACACACTCTCACACTGTATACACACACTCTCACACTGTATACACACACTCTCACACTGTATACACACACTCTCACACTGTATACACACACTCTCACACTGTATACACACACTCTCACACTGTATACACACACACTCACACTGTATACACACACTCTCACACTGTATACACACACTCTCACACTGTATACACACACTCTCACACTGTATACACACACTCTCACACTGTATACACACACTCTCACACTGTATACACACACTCTCACACTGTATACACACACTCTCACACTGTATACACACTCTCACACTGTATACACACACTCACACACTGTATACACACACTCACACACTGTATACACACACACACTGTATACACACACACACACACACACTGTATACACACACTCTTACACACTGTATACACACACTCTCACACACTGAATACACACACTCTCACACTGTATACACACACTCACACACTGTATACACACACACACACACTGTATACACACACACTGTATACACACACTCTCACACTGTATACACACACTCTCACACACTGTATACACACACTCTCACTGTATACACACACTCACACACTGTATACACACACTCACACACTGTATACACACACTCACACACTGTATACACACACTCTCACACTGTATACACACACTCTCACACTGTATACACACACTCTCACACTGTATACACACACTCTCACACTGTATACACACACTCTCACACTGTATACACATACTCTCACACTGTATACACACACTCTCACACTGTATACACACACACACACACACACACACACACATATCTATATGCGTCCAGATAGTCCTGGACCATGGGTTCCCACATTGTACTTGACTGATCTGATATCACCAAGTTATCCAGAGTCCAGGATTAATGCTTCTTTGGGTCAGGGTTAGGGTTATGAGAGGAGAGTCCCAGAGTGGGGACATTTCAGGGTTGCAGCGCACAGACAGGACAGTGTAGGAGACACAGGGAGCACACAAAGTAAATGCTGTGTTTCTTATATGATGTATATATTCTTAAATGATTCAATAGTAATAAGTCCAGTATCAGCTGAGTTTCTTGGTGATTACAGATCGTGCTAATAACAAAGCGTCAAAACTAGGGCTGGGACAACGCGTCGACGTAATCGGTGACGTCGACGCAAAAAATACACCGACGTATAATATGCGCGTCGGTGCGTCACACACAAAACAAAGATGGCGGCGAGCGGTAGCAATGCGAGTGTCGTGTTAGAGAAGTGCAAGCCGGTGTAACGCTGAGATACACTGCCTTGAAGAGATGCACAGCCTCAGCTGTTTATGATGTAATGCAAACCTGTGCATGCGCGTCTCACGGCAGCCGAAGCAAACCAAGATGGCGGACCGTGAATTTCTTTAAAAGTTAAAATACGAACGAATTCAGACACGAATGTCACTTTTAATGCAATTTGAGGCGAGATGTTGATGGTTCCGTTTTGTCACATGTGGGTTTTAAGAGTCAAAGTTTCGTACAAAGTTTAGTTTAAGCAGTCAACTGCGCCTGTGAAACCACAAAGCTAATGTTTTCATAGCAGTCCGCAGCTGCTGACGTAGGCTGATGACGTAGGCTGCTGACGTAGGCTGATGACGTAGGCTGCTGACGTAGGCTGATGACGTAGGCTGCTGACGTAGGCTGATGACGTAGGCTGCTGACGTAGGCTGATGACGTAGGCTGCTGACGTAGGCTGATGACGTAGGCTGCTGACGTAGGCTGATGACGTAGGCTGCTGACGTAGGCTGCTGACGTAGGCTGATGACGTAGGCTGCTGACGTAGGCTGATGACGTAGGCCGCTGACGTAGGCTGCTGACGTAGGCTGATGACGTAGGCTGATGACGTAGGCTGCTGACGTAGGCTGATGACGTAGGCTGATGACGTAGGCTGATGACGTAGGCTGATGACTTGTCCTGTGGCCACTCTGCAGCTTACACTAGTCGGTCTTTCTTTGTATCAAACGGAATATTGGCGCCCGTAATAGCCCCTACATGTATTATTCACTGTCATGCCCGCCGTATATGGACATTTTTCAACATGTGTTCAATATCCTTAATGTGTTTAACTGTTGATTGATTCTCTGATCTGTGTTGGTGACTTCAATGTTGTTTTAAGTCCTCTGAGATGACTTCTACTGTATTCTTTCAGTAACTCTAAAAGAAAGGATGACTGGTTGACCTTTTTATTTGCTACACAATGCATTGTTTTTCTCTTGTACACTCTTACTTGAATTTTATTTTTGAATTTTGAGTTTAAGAAAAAGGTGAGTGGCAGAGTTTTGACTGTTATTTTTATATGAATGAAGAATTTAAGAGATGCACTTTAATTAATGGACTTCAGTAATATAGGCCTATGTGTCTTCAACTTAAATGTTAAACTCTGTTGGTTCAGGAAGGACGCCATGACAGGCTGATGGCTCCCACTGTTTTTGCTGGAAAAGCACTCTTTGTTTAGCTTAAAGCCTTCAAGTTTACATTGGTTACTGTTTTCTTTTAGTTGCTCTACACAAGTATTTGGCTGAACTTTTTCATATTTTTATTGAATGCTAAGCATCAAATGTTTGTTTCAAGAATGATAAGATGCACTTTTTTCAGTAAGCTGTGTTTTCAAGGCTTTAAGGTTTTATGCTACCTCTAAGAATGTCTTATTTTTGAATTTTAAGAGCAAGCAATACATATTTTTTGTGAAGGAATTCATGTTTTTTACATTAAATTATTTAAATCAACATGTATACATCAATATTAGTCAATTAATGGGGAGATAATCGAGAATCAAATCGAATCGAAGCGAAGCGGAAAAAATAATCGTTAGATTAATCAATGCATCGAAAAAATAATCGCTAGATTAATCGTTTAAAAAATAATCGTTTATCCCAGCCCTAGTCAAACCTGATACAATCACACATGAAGTGACTCAGACTCAGGCTCAGGCTCAGGCTCAGACTCAGGCTCAGGCTCAGGCTCAGACTCAGACTCAGACTCAGACTCAGACTCAGGCTCAGGCTCAGGCTCAGACTCAGACTCAGACTCAGACTCAGACTCAGACTCAGACTCAGACTTCATTGATCCTCGAGGGAAATTGCATTGAAAGGATTGAAACAGACTCTCCCAATTTGCACTAGAATCATAATGGATAGTTCTAGTTCTGTCCTGAGGGTTTGGCACCGTTTAACATCAGACTAACTGTTTAAATGATTATGGGTAACACACTACATTTGTTCTGAGTCAGACAGCCCTCTATTCAACATGGAACTTTTGTAACACGCCTTAATGTCACTGTACAGACCCTAGTTCAACATATGCGACACATATTGAGTGAGGAATAAATCTTGATATTGTTTACAGCCGTGTATGCAGACACTCCAACCGCCGCATTTGGGAACTAATTTATTACTCCCATTCACGTCCAAGTCTGGCTTTTAACAAGAGGAGCTCAGAGTCATAAACAACGTGAAGATTCAGTAAATCATTAGCCGCTAACTGCTCTGAGTGTGTTGCTAACAAAAGGTGTGCCAGGTTAGCTTTATTAGTGCTGTGAATCCTTAAGGAGGGTTTTTGGAAAGTCTCGTGGATCGATGGTGGATTTACAAACACTAAGTCATCTTTTATTTGCAGGTGAGAGTCCTGACGAAGGGAAGTATGAAGAACAATATGGCTGCCAAAATAAAACTCTGCTTCAGGTCTAATTGTCAAAAGCTGCAATAATTAAACAAAGGGATTTATTAAAATTCCAGCACTTTGCCCACACTTTGTTTTTCAATTAGTTTTGACGACATTTTGACAGGATAGAAATTGTTTTGAGGATTCTGAAGTTTACTACAAAACACAGTGTAATGATTGAGGTCCATTAAAGGAGTGACTTCAAATGTCTTACGGACGAATGTCCACGAAGTTCGTATAGAGACAAACCAACTGTTCATATTCATTAAAGTTATAGTCATTGTTCTACGGCTGCGAGAACAAAGTACAAGTACACTTCCTTTGCGCAGTGCGGAGAGGGCCATGCGACGCAGCTTGCAGCTTTAATTAACATTCTTTCTGTAGTAGACAGTATTTTTTCTTTTTGGATCCTATTCATCATTGCGCCTCCTGCTGGTGGCTTGTAGGAGGTCGAGGGACGCTACTCTCAATGTTTTAGCGAGACTCTAATCTTTAATTTTGCTAATCCAAGCCTGGACCACAACTAAAAAGCTTTTTTACACGTTTTTTAAAGGTTATTTATATGGTATTATTCCGGCGGCGCCATTCGCCGGGTTGATGTCAAAGTGGCTCACAGCCGCTGGAGGTGGGAACCACTGTCCAGAGCAGCCGCAGCTGCCCCGGGTCAGAACGCTGCAGGAGGCAGATTCCCGTCCGACTTCGGACAACAACAAGCGCCCCGCAGTCACGCGTGTTTTCTTTCTTAACTTGAATTCCCAGAGACTCTGTGGCCATCTACACACGCACGTGTCCGCATGTGTATATACATGGGATTCCTCGTTTGAATGGCTTCTGAGTGTTACATAAGTTTAGAATAATTATTATTTTATTTGCTTGGTGATAAACTCTGGACACGTCTGTGGCGGGTGTCGTTGGGCAGTGAGAGCTCTGTCCACTCAGACTGATCTCAGAGTCGTCTTGCAGAGGACCTTACAGCGAGCAGCTTCGGGCGCTTCAGCTGAATATTCAGCAGCAGATAAAGAATGAGGAGATTTCCCCACGCTGCTCTTTGTGCCTCTTCACCACGAGGCTGAGGGAGAACCAACACCATCCACACTTTAATTGAAACTGGAGTAAATCATGACAGAACCATTACAAATTCTATCTTCATTTTCTTAGCTGCATAAATTTCACTATTAAGAAGTTCACACACTGCCTTTCTACAGACATCTTATAACTAATTCACAATCTGTTCTGATCCTTTTATGGGTAAATGCTGAGTTTTACATTCAGACAGAGTCTTCAAAATCTACAAGTCAATGTCTGGAGAGGGCAGTCCGCTCAGTCCAGCTTTAATTATCTGTTTTTAATGAGGGATGATTTCAACAGCAGTCACTGGTCAGTCCTGAATCCAACTGTACTGGGACCGACAGAAAGAAGTGGCTCATATTCTGCTTTGACTGAAGCTGCAGCTGCTAACACATGGACCCAGTACTTCGTCGCATCTTCGATTACAAAACACTCTAACTTTATTCTCCCGACAAACTAAAACCAGGCTTCAACTTAACTTCCTTAACTCCACGCTCGGCCCATCTGTTTGAGCCACTTCAGCATCTGCCGGAGCGTCTCTGTGATGCCGGTGCAGAAGTTGTGTGGGCTGCTTTAAGGTGGCATCTCTGGGCCCGTCATCCATCATCGGTGGTTGGGCCGGAACCCTCCAGAGCCACAGCTGTTTGGGCAGTGACTCCGTGTGCGGCCGCGACCCCTACATCTGCTGCTGCATCCACGGCCAACTCCCCACAGAGCCCCACAGAGCCCCACAGAGCCCCACAGAGTACCACAGAGCACCACAGAACAACACAGAGCACCACAGAGCGACACAGAGCCCCACAGAGTACCACAGAACAGCACAGAGCACCACAGAGCCCCACAGAACAATACAGAGCCCCACAGAGCCCCACAGAGCACCACAGAGCCCCACAGAGCACCACAGAGTCCCACAGAGCCCCACAGAGCCCCACAGAGCCCCACAGAGCCCCACAGAGTACCACAGAGTACCACAGAGCCCCACAGAGTACCACAGAGTACCACAGAGCCCCACAGAGTACCACAGAGTAGGCCGAGGCTGGTGAGGGAACAGAGGGACCAGGGTCCGTGTACGTCGCGGCCATTCTATTTTTGATTAGGAAAGAAAATACAAAAAACGAATATTGGCCGTTTCCCGTTTTCCGTTTTCAAAATAAAATGTAGAAAACGAGAATTTAATCCGTTTTTCGATTTTGTGTTTTAAAATTAAAAAACGGATAACGAAAAACAGGTCATAATCCGTTTTTCCATTACACATTTACACAAGAAACACCAACATCGAAAAACCACGGCAAAAATTTGATTTTCCATTCTTGATCTTATTTTGAAGCTGACCCGGAATCTGTTAACCATGCCTACCACTATGCCACTAAGCGGCCGAAGTCACTCTACTTTGTGAGAAGACGTCAGCTGTTACAGTGGCTAACCATCTTCTCACATTTCGCTCTGAGAAACCCACAGTTGGACCAAACTGTGCAGTTAGCGCGTTGGCGATCTCACCACAAGCCATACCACTCATCCTTCTCTCTATAATAAAGTCGGCGAAACTATTTAAGGCCATTTGAAAACTTATTAAAGTAGAAAAAAAGACAAATTAGTTAGCCACTGTAACAGCTGACGTCTTCTCACAAAGTAGAGTGACTTCGGCCGCTTAGTGGCATAGTGGTAGGCATGGTTAACAGATTCCGGGTCAGCTTCAAAATAAGATCAAGAATGGAAAATCAAATTTTTGCCGTGGTTTTTCGATGTTGGTGTTTCTTGTGTAAATGTGTAATGGAAAAACGGATTATGACCTGTTTTTCGTTATCCGTTTTTTAATTTTAAAACACAAAATCGAAAAACGGATTAAATTCTCGTTTTCTACATTTTATTTTGAAAACGGAAAACGGGAAACGGCCAATATTCGTTTTTTGTATTTTCTTTCCTAATCAAAAATAGAATGGCCGCGACGTACACGGACCGACCAGGAGTATATGGTTTGGATATTTGTGTCATGGTACGATGGTGTCATGGTACGATGGTGTCATGGTACGATGGTGTCATGGTACGATGGTGTCATGGTAAGATGGTTTCATGGTATGATAGACAGCATAAAGTGTAAAGCTATATGTTTTATCACCACAGGTTTCAGAGGTCGACATCAGAGACACATGATGGTAAAGGGGAATATAAATATGGATATTGTGGATATCTATATATAATATCATTTCTATATTTTATATATGTGTACAAATACAGATTATTTCTCTTTCTCTTCTCTGCCGCCACTGTTACTGCCACTGTTACTGCCACTGTTACTGACACTGTTACTGCCACTGTTACTGTTACTGCCACTGTTACTGCCACTGTTACTGCCACTGTTACTGACACTGTTACTGCCACTGTTACTGTTACTGCCACTGTTACTGCCACTGTTACTGCCACTGTTACTGCCACTGTTACTGCCACTGCCACTGTTACTGCCACTGTTACTGTTACTGCCACTGTTACTGCCACTGTTACTGCCACTGTTACTGCCACTGTTACTGCCACTGCCACTGTTACTGCCACTGTTACTGCCACTGTTACTGCCACTGTTACTGCCACTGTTACTGCCACTGTTACTGCCACTGTTATTGCCACTGTTACTGCCACTGTTACTGCCACTGTTATTGCCACTGTTACTGCCACTGTTACTGCCACTGTTATTGCCACTGTTATTGCCACTGTTACTGCCACTGTTACTGCCACTGTTACTGCCACTGTTACTGCCACTGTTACTGCCACTGTTATTGCCACTGTTACTGCCACTGTTACTGCCACTGTTACTGCCACTGTTACTGCCACTGTTACTGCCACTGTTACTGCCACTGTTATTGCCACTGTTACTGCCACTGTTACTGCCACTGTTACTGCCACTGTTACTGCCACTGTTACTGCCACTGTTATTGCCACTGTTACTGCCACTGTTATTGCCACTGTTACTGCCACTGTTATTGCCACTGTTACTGCCACTGTTACTGCCACTGTTACTGACACTGTTATTGCCACTGTTACTGCCACTGTTACTGCCACTGTTACTGCCACTGTTACTGACACTGTTACTGACACTGTTATTGCCACTGTTACTGCCACTGTTACTGCCACTGTTACTGCCACTGTTACTGCCACTGTTACTGCCACTGTTATTGCCACTGTTACTGCCACTGTTATTGCCACTGTTACTGCCACTGTTATTGCCACTGTTACTGCCACTGTTACTGCCACTGTTACTGCCACTGTTACTGCCACTGTTATTGCCACTGTTACTGCCACTGTTACTGCCACTGTTACTGCCACTGTTACTGCCACTGTTACTGCCACTGTTACTGCCACTGTTACTGACACTGTCAGTGCCTTAATGTAAAGGCCTTATGCAGGGTTTGTCCAATCATTTGTGAATATAAAGACAGATAATAAGTTAATGCCAATCTGAAATAGATTCCAGTAAATTTTAGTTTTTAATACATTTGCGTTGTCTCAGCCTCAGACCCAGAAGTGTGACGTCACAGCGGGTATTGACTCGTTCTAAATGGACAGTGATTCCGACAGCGAACGAGAAACATGCGAAAAAACCTCGTCTATGAAGCAAATATTAAACAGATGAAGAGCAAAGAGAGTTACAAGAAGAAGTCTTACACCTTTTGCCACATGTTTGAGCTGATGCTTCCTCAGATAGAGAAGAGACAAACTCAGACCCGGAAAAGGACCCGGTGAGGAGTTTAGATCGCAACTTGACCAAGCCCCGGTGAACCAAGATGGCGTCCTATTCAAAAGAATGGCGTGTGCTCAGTAGAGTATGGGACATACAGGAAGACCGAGAGATAAGCGGTACTCGCCCATATTTGGACTTCGTCTGGTCCTCTCTGTCAGGTTCTCTGTCAAGTTCTCTGTCAGGTTCTCTGTCAGGTTCTCTGTCAGGTTCTCTGTCAGGTTCTCTGTCAGCTGAGGTCGAGCTGTTTTAGTTTACATTGAGTTCTATGGGACTTTTTTCCATGTAGCCCACATGATTTTAGTTTGCAGTATCACAGCGCCCCCTGTGGCCATGGGTGGGACAGCTATAAGCTAGTAATACACTATCCCGTTATTATTATAGATGGACTTGACGCAGATCGGCACAAATACACAAACACGCCTTACAAAGGGAACATAAATAGAAACAACCGCCATTAAATCAACAAAAACGTCAACAACAACGGACTGACTATAGACACTAACTTCATTTCAAACCTCGACAGCAGCACAAATACTGTATTAAATACAGCAGTGAGACGCCAAGAAGCAGGTCTCGCATCTCAGAAGCAGGTCTCACATCTCAGAAGCAGGTCTCACATCTCAGAGGCAGGTCTCACATCTCAGAGGCAGGTCTCACATCTCAGAGGCAGGTCTCACATCTCAGAGGCAGGTCTCGCATCTCAGAGGCAGGTCTCGCATCTCAGAGGCAGGTCTCACATTCTCAGAGGCAGGTCTCGCATCTCAGAGGCAGGTCTCACATCTCAGAGGCAGGTCTCACATCTCAGAGGCAGGTCTCACATCTCAGAGGCAGGTCTCACATCTCAGAGGCAGGTCTCGCATCTCAGAGGCAGGTCTCACATCTCAGAGAAAGGTCTCGCATCTCAGAGGCAGGTCTCACATCTCAGAAGCAGGTCTCACATCTCAGAGGCAGGTCTCACATCTCAGAGGCAGGTCTCACATCTCAGAGGCAGGTCTCACATCTCACAGAGGCAGGTCTCGCATCTCAGAGGCAGGTCTCACATCTCAGAGGCAGGTCTCGCATCTCAGAAGCAGGTCTCACATCTCAGAGGCAGGTCTCGCATCTCAGAGGCAGGTCTCACATCTCAGAGGCAGGTCTCACATCTCACAGAGGCAGGTCTCACATCTCAGAGGCAGGTCTCGCATCTCAGAGGCAGGTCTCACATCTCAGAAGCAGGTCTCACATCTCAGAGGCAGGTCTCGCATCTCAGAGGCAGGTCTCACATCTCAGAGGCAGGTCTCGCATCTCAGAAGCAGGTCTCACATCTCAGAGGCAGGTCTCACATCACAGAGGCAGGTCTCGCATCTCAGAGGCAGGTCTCACATCTCAGAAGCAGGTCTCACATCTCAGAGGCAGGTCTCACATCTCACAGAGGCAGGTCTCACATCTCAGAGGCAGGTCTCGCATCTCAGAGGCAGGTCTCACATCTCAGAAGCAGGTCTCACATCTCAGAGGCAGGTCTCGCATCTCAGAGGCAGGTCTCACATCTCAGAGGCAGGTCTCACATCTCAGAAGCAGGTCTCACATCTCAGAGGCAGGTCTCACATCTCAGAAGCAGGTCTCACATCTCAGAGGCAGGTCTCACATCTCAGAGGCAGGTCTCGCATCACAGAAGCAGGTCTCACATCTCAGAGGCAGGTCTCACATCTCAGAGGCAGGTCTCACATCTCAGAGGCAGGTCTCACATCTCAGAGGCAGGTCTCACATCTCAGAGGCAGGTCTCACATCTCAGAGGCAGGTCTCACATCTCAGAGGCAGGTCTCACATCTCAGAGGCAGGTCTCGCATCTCAGAGGCAGGTCTCACATCTCAGAGGCAGGTCTCGCATCTCAGAGGCAGGTCTCACATCTCAGAAGCAGGTCTCACATCTCAGAAGCAGGTCTCACATCTCAGAGGCAGGTCGCACATCTCAGAGGCAGGTCTCACATCACAGAGGCAGGTCTCACATCTCAGAGGCAGGTCTCACATCTCAGAGGCAGGTCTCGCATCACAGAAGCAGGTCTCACATCTCAGAGGCAGGTCTCACATCTCAGAGGCAGGTCTCGCATCACAGAAGCAGGTCTCACATCTCAGAGGCAGGTCTCACATCTCAGAGGCAGGTCTCACATCTCAGAGGCAGGTCTCACATCTCAGAGGCAGGTCACACATCTCAGAGGCAGGTCTCACATCTCAGAGGCAGGTCTCACATCTCAGAGGCAGGTCTCACATCTCAGAGGCAGGTCTCGCATCTCAGAGGCAGGTCTCACATCTCAGAGGCAGGTCTCGCATCCCAGAGGCAGGTCTCACATCTCAGAAGCAGGTCTCACATCTCAGAGGCAGGTCTCACATCTCAGAGGCAGGTCTCGCATCACAGAAGCAGGTCTCACATCTCAGAGGCAGGTCTCACATCTCAGAGGCAGGTCTCGCATCACAGAAGCAGGTCTCACATCTCAGAGGCAGGTCTCGCATCTCAGAAGCAGGTCTCACATCTCAGAGGCAGGTCTCGCATCTCAGAGGCAGGTCTCACATCTCAGAGGCAGGTCTCACATCTCACAGAGGCAGGTCTCACATCTCAGAGGCAGGTCTCGCATCTCAGAGGCAGGTCTCACATCTCAGAAGCAGGTCTCACATCTCAGAGGCAGGTCTCGCATCTCAGAGGCAGGTCTCACATCTCAGAGGCAGGTCTCGCATCTCAGAAGCAGGTCTCACATCTCAGAGGCAGGTCTCACATCACAGAGGCAGGTCTCGCATCTCAGAGGCAGGTCTCACATCTCAGAAGCAGGTCTCACATCTCAGAGGCAGGTCTCACATCTCACAGAGGCAGGTCTCACATCTCAGAGGCAGGTCTCGCATCTCAGAGGCAGGTCTCACATCTCAGAAGCAGGTCTCACATCTCAGAGGCAGGTCTCGCATCTCAGAGGCAGGTCTCACATCTCAGAGGCAGGTCTCACATCTCAGAAGCAGGTCTCACATCTCAGAGGCAGGTCTCACATCTCAGAAGCAGGTCTCACATCTCAGAGGCAGGTCTCACATCTCAGAGGCAGGTCTCGCATCACAGAAGCAGGTCTCACATCTCAGAGGCAGGTCTCACATCTCAGAGGCAGGTCTCACATCTCAGAGGCAGGTCTCACATCTCAGAGGCAGGTCTCACATCTCAGAGGCAGGTCTCACATCTCAGAGGCAGGTCTCACATCTCAGAGGCAGGTCTCACATCTCAGAGGCAGGTCTCGCATCTCAGAGGCAGGTCTCACATCTCAGAGGCAGGTCTCGCATCTCAGAGGCAGGTCTCACATCTCAGAAGCAGGTCTCACATCTCAGAAGCAGGTCTCACATCTCAGAGGCAGGTCGCACATCTCAGAGGCAGGTCTCACATCACAGAGGCAGGTCTCACATCTCAGAGGCAGGTCTCACATCTCAGAGGCAGGTCTCGCATCACAGAAGCAGGTCTCACATCTCAGAGGCAGGTCTCACATCTCAGAGGCAGGTCTCGCATCACAGAAGCAGGTCTCACATCTCAGAGGCAGGTCTCACATCTCAGAGGCAGGTCTCACATCTCAGAGGCAGGTCTCACATCTCAGAGGCAGGTCACACATCTCAGAGGCAGGTCTCACATCTCAGAGGCAGGTCTCACATCTCAGAGGCAGGTCTCACATCTCAGAGGCAGGTCTCACATCTCAGAGGCAGGTCTCGCATCTCAGAGGCAGGTCTCACATCTCAGAGGCAGGTCTCGCATCCCAGAGGCAGGTCTCACATCTCAGAAGCAGGTCTCACATCTCAGAGGCAGGTCTCACATCTCAGAGGCAGGTCTCGCATCACAGAAGCAGGTCTCACATCTCAGAGGCAGGTCTCACATCTCAGAGGCAGGTCTCGCATCACAGAAGCAGGTCTCACATCTCAGAGGCAGGTCTCACATCTCAGAGGCAGGTCTCACATCTCAGAGGCAGGTCTCACATCTCAGAGGCAGGTCTCACATCTCAGAAGCAGGTCTCACATCTCAGAGGCAGGTCTCACATCTCAGAGGCAGGTCTCGCATCACAGAAGCAGGTCTCACATCTCAGAGGCAGGTCTCACATCTCAGAGGCAGGTCTCGCATCACAGAAGCAGGTCTCACATCTCAGAGGCAGGTCTCACATCTCAGAGGCAGGTCTCACATCTCAGAGGCAGGTCTCACATCTCAGAGGCAGGTCACACATCTCAGAGGCAGGTCTCACATCTCAGAGGCAGGTCTCACATCTCAGAGGCAGGTCTCACATCTCAGAGGCAGGTCTCACATCTCAGAGGCAGGTCTCGCATCTCAGAGGCAGGTCTCACATCTCAGAGGCAGGTCTCGCATCTCAGAGGCAGGTCTCACATCTCAGAAGCAGGTCTGACATCTCAGAGGCAGGTCTCACATCTCAGAGGCAGGTCTCGCATCACAGAAGCAGGTCTCACATCTCAGAGGCAGGTCTCACATCTCAGAGGCAGGTCTCGCATCACAGAAGCAGGTCTCACATCTCAGAGGCAGGTCTCACATCTCAGAGGCAGGTCTCACATCTCAGAGGCAGGTCTCGCATCTCAGAGGCAGGTCTCACATCTCAGAGGCAGGTCTCACATCTCAGAGGCAGGTCACACATCTCAGAGGCAGGTCTCACATCTCAGAGGCAGGTCTCACATCTCAGAGGCAGGTCTCACATCTCAGAGGCAGGTCTCACATCTCAGAGGCAGGTCTCACATCTCAGAGGCAGGTCTCACATCTCAGAAGCAGGTCTCACATCTCAGAGGCAGGTCTCACATCTCAGAGGCAGGTCTCGCATCACAGAAGCAGGTCTCACATCTCAGAGGCAGGTCTCACATCTCAGAGGCAGGTCTCGCATCTCACAGAGGCAGGTCTCACATCTCAGAGGCAGGTCTCACATCTCAGAGGCAGGTCTCACATCTCAGAGGCAGGTCTCACATCTCAGAGGCAGGTCACACATCTCAGAGGCAGGTCTCACATCTCAGAGGCAGGTCACACATCTCAGAGGCAGGTCTCACATCTCAGAGGCAGGTCTCACATCTCAGAGGCAGGTCACACATCTCAGAGGCAGGTCTGACATCTCAGAGGCAGGTCTCACATCTCAGAGGCAGGTCTCACATCTCAGAGGCAGGTCTCACATCTCAGAGGCAGGTCTCACATCTCAGAGGCAGGTCTCACATCTCAGAGGCAGGTCTCACATCTCAGAGGCAGGTCTCACATCTCAGAGGCAGGTCTCACATCTCAGAGGCAGGTCTCACATCTCACAGAGGCAGGTCTCACATCTCACAGAGGCAGGTCTCGCATCTCAGAGGCAGGTCTCACATCTCAGAAGCAGGTCTCACATCTCAGAAGCAGGTCTCACATCTCAGAAGCAGGTCTCACATCTCAGAGGCAGGTCTCACATCTCAGAGGCAGGTCTCACATCAGACAGACTGGATCCATGCACAGTCACTAAACAGGGAGTAACGGGTTTAACCTGGTCTTACCATATAGTACTCATTACATTTTGTACATGTAGCAAAATAAGAATTGACAGGAGTTTACACATGGCTAAGGCCAGGCTAACATGGCAGGCTAACAGGCTAAGGCTAACAGGCTAAGGCCAGGCTAACAGGGCAGGCTAACAGGCTAAGGCTAACAGGCTAAGGCTAACAGGCTAACAGGCTAAGGCCAGGCTAACAGGGCAGGCTAACAGGCTAAGGCTAACAGGCTAAGGCCAGGCTAACAGGGCAGGCGAACAGGCTAAGGCTAACAGACTAACAGGCTAAGGCTAACAGGCTAACAGGCTAAGGCCAGGCTAACAGGGCAGGCGAACAGGCTAAGGCTAACAGACTAACAGGCTAAGGCTAACAGGCTAACAGGCTAAGGCCAGGCTAACAGGGCAGGCTAACAGGCTAAGGCTAACAGACTAACAGGCTAAGGCTAACAGGCTAACAGGCTAAGGCCAGGCTAACAGGGCAGGCTAACAGGCTAAGGCCAGGCTAACAAGCTAACAGGCTACCAGGCTAAGGCTAACAGGGATAGCTCATTCATCACTTTTAACACAAAGGTACAATCAAACGCTGTTTTCAAACTCAAACATTTGTATAATATATACATTTCTAACCTCTAGAAATGACTCGTTTCATTTGAATGATTAAACTACAAGACAGAACACATAATAAAGTAGTAAAAGTGACTCACGTGTGTTTCAGTCTCCTGACAGAGCCGGGTCAGTCCTAGCGCCCTCTCTGTAGCCCCTGCAGCGGTTCTACTGGACCTGAAGTCTCCTGCAGTGGTTCTACTGGACCTGAAGTCTCCTGCAGCGGTTCTACTGGACCTGAAGTCTCCTGCAGTGGTTCTACTGGAGCTAAAGTCTCCTGCAGTGGTTCTACTGGACCTGAAGTCTCCTGCAGCGGTTCTACTGGACCTGAAGTCTCCTGCAGCGGTTCTACTGGACCTGAAGTCTCCTGCAGCGGTTCTACTGGACCTGAAGTCTCCTGCAGCGGTTCTACTGGACCTGAAGTCTCCTGCAGCGGTTCTACTGGACCTGAAGTCTCCTGCAGCGGTTCTACTGGACCTGAAGTCTCCTGCAGCGGTTCTACTGGACCTGAAGTCTCCTGCAGCGGTTCTACTGGACCTGAAGTCTCCTGCAGCGGTTCTACTGGACCTGAAGTCTCCTGCAGCGGTTCTACTGGACCTGAAGTCTCCTGCAGCGGTTCTACTGGACCTGAAGTCTCCTGCAGCGGTTCTACTGGACCTGAAGTCTCCTGCAGCGGTTCTACTGGACCTGAAGTCTCCTGCAGCGGTTCTACTGGACCTGAAGTCTCCTGCAGCGGTTCTACTGGACCTGAAGTCTCCTGCAGCGGTTCTACTGGACCTGAAGTCTCCTGCAGCGGTTCTACTGGACCTGAAGTCTCCTGCAGCGGTTCTACTGGACCTGAAGTCTCCTGCAGCGGTTCTACTGGACCTGAAGTCTCCTGCAGCGGTTCTACTGGACCTGAAGTCTCCTGCAGCGGTTCTACTGGACCTGAAGTCTCCTGCAGCGGTTCTACTGGACCTGAAGTCTCCTGCAGCGGTTCTACTGGACCTGAAGTCTCCTGCAGCGGTTCTACTGGACCTGAAGTCTCCTGCAGCGGTTCTACTGGACCTGAAGTCTCCTGCAGCGGTTCTACTGGACCTGAAGTCTCCTGCAGCGGTTCTACTGGACCTGAAGTCTCCTGCAGCGGTTCTACTGGACCTGAAGTCTCCTGCAGCGGTTCTACTGGACCTGAAGTCTCCTGCAGCGGTTCTACTGGAGCTAAAGTCTCCTGCAGTGGTTCTACTGGACCTGAAGTCTCCTGCAGCGGTTCTACTGGACCTGAAGTCTCCTGCAGCGGTTCTACTGGACCTGAAGTCTCCTGCAGTGGTTCTACTGGAGCTAAAGTCTCCTGCAGTGGTTCTACTGGACCTGAAGTCTCCTGCAGCGGTTCTACTGGACCTGAAGTCTCCTGCAGTGGTTCTACTGGAGCTAAAGTCTCCTGCAGCGGTTCTACTGGACCTGAAGTCTCCTGCAGCGGTTCTACTGGACCTGAAGTCTCCTGCAGCGGTTCTACTGGACCTGAAGTCTCCTGCAGCGGTTCTACTGGACCTGAAGTCTCCTGCAGTGGTTCTACTGGAGCTAAAGTCTCCTGCAGTGGTTCTACTGGACCTGAAGTCTCCTGCAGTGGTTCTACTGGACCTGAAGTCTCCTGCAGCGGTTCTACTGGACCTGAAGTCTCCTGCAGCGGTTCTACTGGACCTGAAGTCTCCTGCAGCGGTTCTACTGGACCTGAAGTCTCCTGCAGTGGTTCTACTGGACCTGAAGTCTCCTGTTATGGACAAAACAGAGGGTTCTTCTGCAGCTCTGAAGTTCGTTGGCCGTTCTCGCGGAGGCTGCGGTCAAGTCCATCCAACACATGTGCAGTCTTCCTCCTCCTCCTCTTCCTCCTCTTCTCCTTCGGTCTGAGGTTTATTGTGTGTCTGTGAGCAGTGCGTTGCAACACATCTTCTTGTCATCTTGAATATCCACAGATTCAGTGTAAAAATATACAGTCTATGGTGAAAACAGACGAACAACCTGTAAACACGCGGCAGTATGGAGGACATGTACTTCCGGGTCACACGGGTGCTCGCAGTGACCCGGCAGTATGGAGGACATGTACTTCCGGGTCACACGGGTGCCCACAGTGACGTCATCGAGGGAGAAGCGCTGGGGGGGTTTTCGTTTCTAAAAGGCCGTTGCTCTGGTCTTTTCACGATTTGAGGGGATTGTACCAAAAAAAAAAAAACTGTTGATTTTTGAAACCTTTAGAAGTTTACACACACAGACACACACACACACACACATATACACGCAAACATACACACAAACACGCACACGCATTATCTTTTGTATCCCTTAAAATATGTATCTCTCCACACATTTTTGTTGTTTTCTGTATGTTTGTTCTTTTACAAAAATCAAATAAAGTTCTATAAAATAGACACATGATGACGTGACTCTTAAAGTGTCCTTTCGTTTCCATGGAGACGCTGCGACAGTGAAAGGTCAGAGTTTATATCGTGTCCTTTCGTTTCCATGGAGACGGTGTTTCAGGTGTAAACGTTGAACAGGCTCCAGAGTGAAACAGAACAGAGACGACCTCAGCACTTCGTACATTTGGACGCAGTAGAACGTAAACAACAATGGCTAATGCTAATGCTAATGCTACGTGTGCTTTGCTAACGGAGGAGGATTCTACTCCTTGGTCCAAACCAAACCACTGCAGTAGTTTCACTTTCCATTTCCACTGCTGCTGTTACAGAAAGAAGACACTTCAAACCTCTGTGGTCTGAAGTGTCTTGTTTTCACCAAACGCCCTTATTTGGCAAATGACTCCAAAAACA
>OZ035834.1:1130164-1135164 GCA_964034765.1 Knipowitschia caucasica | reverse complement strand
GCAGAGGGAGCTGCAGAGGGTGCTGCAGAGGGAGCTGCAGAGTGGAGCTGCAGAGTGGAGCTGCAGAGGGTGCTGCAGAGGGAGCTGCAGAGGGAGCTGCAGAGTGGAGCTGCAGAGGGAGCTGCAGAGGTAGCTGCAGAGGGTGCTGCAGAGGGAGCTGCAGAGTGGAGCTACAGAGTGGAGCTGCAGAGGGTGCTGCAGAGGGAGCTGCAGAGGGAGCTGCAGAGGGTGCTGCAGAGGGAGCTGCAGAGTGGAGCTGCAGAGGGAGCTGCAGAGGGAGCTGCAGAAGAGGGAGCTGCAGAGTGGAGCTGCAGAGGGAGCTGCAGAGGGAGCTGCAGAGGGAGCTGCAGAGGGAGCTGCAGAGGGAGCTGCAGAGGGAGCTGCAGAGTGGAGCTGCAGAGGGAGCTGCAGAGCGTATTATAGCAGGGCTGGTGGAGACACAGGCCCCGGCAGATACAGGAGGAGAACATGTATATACAGGAGGAGAACATGCATTTACAGGAGGAGAACATGCATATACAGGAGGAGAACATGCATATACAGGA
Organism: Knipowitschia caucasica; assembly: GCA_964034765.1. Classification (NCBI taxonomy): domain Eukaryota; kingdom Metazoa; phylum Chordata; class Actinopteri; order Gobiiformes; family Gobiidae; genus Knipowitschia; species Knipowitschia caucasica. Next base: position 1,134,619 of record OZ035834.1, on the reverse strand, counting down.
GGAGAACATGCATATACAGGAGGAGAACATGCATATACAGGAGGAGAACATGCATATACAGGGGGAGAACATGCATATACAGGAGGAGAACATGCATATACAGGAGGAGAACATGCATATACAGGAGGAGAACATGCATATACAGGGGGAGAACATGCATATACAGGAGGAGAACATGCATATACAGGAGGAGAACATGCATATACAGGAGGAGAACATGTATATACAGGAGGAGAACATGCATATACAGGGGGAGAACATGCATATACAGGAGGAGAACATGCATTTACAGGAGGAGAACATGCATATACAGGAGGAGAACATGCATATACAGGAGAACATGCATATACAGGAGGAGAACATGCATATACAGGAGGAGAACATGCATATACAGGAGGAGAACATGCATATACATGAGGAGAACATGCATATACAGGAGGAGACATGCATATACAGGGGGAGAACATGCATATACAGGAGGAGAACATGCATATACAGGAGGAGAACATGCATATACAGGGGGAGAACATGCATATACAGGAGGAGAACATGCATTTACAGGAGGAGAACATGCATATACATGAGGAGAACATGCATATACAGGAGGAGACATGCATATACAGGGGGAGAACATGCATATACAGGAGGAGAACATGCATATACAGGAGGAGAACATGCATATACAGGAGGAGAACATGCATATACAGGAGGAGAACATGCATATACAGGAGGAGAACATGCATATACAGGAGGAGAACATGCATATACAGGAGAACATGCATATACAGGAGGAGAACATGCATATACAGGAGAACATGCATATACAGGAGGAGAACATGCATATACAGGAGGAGAACATGCATATACAGGGGGAGAACATGCATATACAGGAGGAGAACATGCATATACAGGGGGAGAACATGCATATACAGGAGGAGAACATGCATATACAGGAGGAGAACATGCATATACAGGAGGAGAACATGCATATACAGGGGAGAACATGCATATACAGGAGGAGAACATGCATATACAGGAGGAGAACATGCATATACAGGAGGAGAACATGCATATACAGGAGGAGAACATGCATATACAGGAGGAGAACATGCATATACAGGAGAACATGCATATACAGGAGGAGAACATGCATATACAGGAGAGAACATGCATATACAGGAGGAGAACATGCATATACAGGAGGAGAACATGCATATACAGGAGGAGAACATGCATATACAGGAGGAGAACATGCATATACAGGAGGAGAACATGCATATACAGGAGGAGAACATGCATATACAGGAGAACATGCATATACAGGAGGAGAACATGCATATGCAGGAGGAGAACATGCATATACAGGAGGAGAACATGCATATACAGGAGAACATGCATATACAGGAGGAGAACATGCATATACAGGAGAACATGCATATACAGGAGGAGAACATGCATATACAGGAGGAGAACATGTATATACAGGAGGAGAACATGCATATACAGGAGGAGAACATGCATATACAGGAGGAGAACATGCATATACAGGAGAACATGCATATACAGGAGGAGAACATGCATATACAGGAGGAGAACAGGTACTGTACATGCAGAGGCAGTGGTGTTAATGTACCCTGAGCTGCACGACAGCGAGAGGGTTCTGGGTTCGATTCCACCTCCAGAGCTTTCTGTGTAGAGTTTGCATGTTCTCCCTGTGTCTGTGCAGGTTTCCTCTGGGTGCTCTGGTTTCTCCTACCACTTAGGTCTGGCATGTGGCTCCTTATGGTGCAGCACAACAACAACAACAACAATACAATACAATACAATGTATTCTTGTATAGCCCTAGGTCACAACAGAAGTCATCTCAGAGACTTAACAAAACCATTGAAATCACCAACACAGGTCAGAGAATCAACAGTTAAAACACATGAAGAATATAAAGCACACACAGAAGAAAATGTCCATACATGTTGTAGAATGCTAAAGTGTCCTGATCATCACCAATCCTTTCTGTTGGACACTAACTGTCCAACAAGACCCTCCTGCATCCACAAGGAACAACTCTTAAAAAACCCAGTGGGAAAAAGTGAGAAACCTTGGAGGAGAACTAGGGAAACCCACAGGGAGGGAGACCCATATGAGAAAGGGATCCGCTCCTCCGGACGGACAGACTAATGATCCAGGACCTAAGCTAGCTACAGAACGTGGACCAGTGGACGCTGAACGTGGACAGGTCCGGTGCAGGACCGAAGCACTCCCAGGCGGGTCGGGCGGGGCAGTCCGCAGGTGTAGATGGAGGAGGCCAGGCTCAGAGATCCCGTCATCGTACCATGAAACAGACAATGGGACAACGGGTGAATAGCAATGAACAAACTACAGTCAGAATCCTAAAAATGATAAACAGATAAAGTAGGAAGGAGGAGAGGATAGTGCTCAAGTTACCATACTTCTCCCAGCAAACTGACTCCCTATGCAGCTTGACTAACACTCTGAGGAGTTTAACCTTCTCCGAGTCTTACCTTCCTAGCCATATGCTAAACTAAAGAGGACTGTTTTAAACCTAGCCTTGAATAAAGAATAACATACAGCATAATATATAACATAATATACAACATAACACAATACATTATTGAATAATATATAACATAATATATAACATAATACAGCATATATATATATAATATATACACTACATATTATATATTACCTAATTATATGCTAAATTAAAGTAAAGTGCTTTAAGCCTGGCCTTGAATGTGGAGACCGTATCTGCTTCCTTAAAGGTATATAGGAGGATTTTCTACTTCCGGGTGGATCGTCAAGACTATTGGTCCTCCCAACTGTCAATCATTCTGCTGATACGGCGTCGTCCAATAAGACCAGAGAGTTTGGTTCAAAAAGTGGAGAAGGCGGTACTTTCCTAAAAATTGGGAAAATCCTCCTATATACCTTTAACATAAATGAAGCTGATTCCACAGTAAAGGAGCTTGGAGCTAAATGCTCTGCCACCAACAGTGACCTTTGAGACCTTAGGGACCACCAGACGTCTGGCGTTTTGTGAGCGCAACGCTCGACTTGGTTGATACGACACTAACGTGTCTTGGAGATAAGAAGGAGCCAAGCCATTTATGGCTTTATATGTTAAGAGAAGGATTTTAAACTTTATTCTGTACTCCACAGGGAGCCAGTGGAGTGATTTTAACACCGGAGTTATGTGCTCCCTCCTTTTGGTACCTGTTAAGATCCTAGCTGCTGTATTCTGAACGAGCTGGAAGCTCTTCAAAGAGGCTTTAGGGCACGCTGCCAGTAAAGCGTTACAGTAGTCGAGCCTTGAGGTGACAAACGCGTGAATGAGTTTTTCCGCGTCACTTTTAGGAAGGAAATTCCTAATTTTAGCGATGTTCCGTAAGTGGAAGTACGCCGTTTTAGTTGCTTGGCTTATATAAGCCTTGAAGGAGAGTTCTTGGTCAAAAATGACTCCAAGATTCCTCACAGTGTTACTGGGTATTATACTGACATTATCGAGAGTAACCATCTGGTGCAATCCTCGATGTAGGTTATAAATCCTTTACACACTTATCTCCCTCCATAATCTTTGCGCCTTGCTCTAAATAATTATCTACAATTTATTTTCCTTCAATCCTAATATAATAACTTCACAATTTCATCCATTCCACACTCAACGCTTCACAACTTATATCAACTCTTTACTACTCCTTATACCACCATTAACATAACCACACAATGCCTTATTCACCTCTTCCTCTTAAATACATCTCATTTAGATCTCTCACTCAATTTTACCAAACTTTCTCCACAAACAGTCACATAAATTCATCTTTCACTGAACCTTAGAAAAATTCTTTTATCAAATACAAATATTAAAAATTCATCCATAGTGGATGCCGTAAAAAATTCTATTAATTAACTACTTTCACCTCTGATATGATCTTTGGTAAAACGACCGAACTTGCTTAAGAACATATTCTCCTACTACATTTCTACGTCACTACTCTACATCGCAATTATATATACCTAAGCTTTAAGATATTTTCTTGGTACGACTACTCTATAGTCTCAGATACCTTCAGTCGAATAATTCCGAGCCCGGGACCGTGCAGTTATTTTTTGGGTTAACAACTCTAACATACTATATTATGTTATTGTTGACTTAAAAGTATGTTAGATTTGGCAATAATAATTAGCATATATGTTCTCATTTTCCCTATTAAACTTAGATTAAAATTCTTTTTTTAAATAATACCTTTATCCATCTAATCAATATGTATTAGTTTAAAGCTTTAAAAATTATTTATATGATATTTATGCGAATTTATTTATTACACACCTGTCGAAAAACCCTTTGCATTAAATCTTGTCCGCTCTACAAAAAACCCCAATACATTCCAAAAACAACCCCCATACAGCACACATACCAAATATAAAAAATACAA
>OZ035834.1:1056571-1122740 GCA_964034765.1 Knipowitschia caucasica | reverse complement strand
GAGGGGAGGGGAGAGGGGGAGGAGGGGGGGAGGAGGGAGGGGGGGGGAGGAGAGGGGGGAGGGGGGGAGGGAGAGGGGGGGGGAGAGGGGGGAGAGGGAGGAGGGGGAGAGGGAGGAGGGAGGGGGGGAGGGGAGAGGGAGGGGGAGGGGGGAGGGAGGGGAGAGGGGGAGGGGGGAGGGGAGGAGGGGAGGGAGGAGGGGAGGGGGGAGAGGGAGGGGGAGGGAGGGGAGAGGGAGAGGGAGGGAGGGAGGAGGGGGGGAGAGGGGGGAGGGGAGGAGGAGGGAGGGGGAGGAGAGAGGGGAGGAGAGGGAGAGGAGGGGGAGGAGAGGGGGGGGAGGAGGGAGAGGGAGAGGGGGAGAGGGGGGGAGAGGAGGGGGGGGAGGGAGGGAGGGGGGAGGAGGGGGAGGAGGGGGAGGGGGAGGGGAGAGGGAGGGGGAGAGGGGAGGAGGGGAGGAGGAGGGAGGGGGAGGGGAGGAGAGGAGGGGGGGAGAGGGGAGGGGGGAGGGGAGGGGAGGGAGGGAGGGGAGGGGGAGGGGAGGGGAGGGAGGGGGAGGGAGAGGGGGGGGAGGGAGGAGAGGGGAGGAGGGAGGGGAGGAGGGAGAGGGGGGGAGGAGAGGGGGGGAGGGAGGGGGGAGAGGGGAGGGGGAGGGAGGGGGGGGAGGGAGGGGAGGGAGGGGGAGGGGAGGGAGGGGGAGGGAGAGGGAGGGAGGGGAGGGGGGGAGGGAGAGGGAGGAGGGAGAGGGGGGGAGAGGGAGGGAGAGGAGGGGAGGGGAGGGAGGAGGGGGAGGGGAGGGGAGGAGAGGGGAGGAGGAGGGAGGGGAGGGAGGGGGAGAGGGGGGGGGGAGGAGGGAGGAGGGGGAGGGGGGAGGGGGAGAGGGGGAGGGGAGGAGGAGGGGAGGGGGGGGAGGGAGGAGGGGGAGGGGGAGGAGAGGGGGGAGAGGAGGGGGAGGGAGGGAGGGGGGGGGAGAGGGAGAGGGGGAGGGGGAGGGAGGGGGAGGGGGGGAGGGAGGGGAGGGGGAGAGGGGAGGAGGGAGGGGGGAGGGGGAGGAGAGGGGAGGGGAGGGGGGAGGGAGGGAGGAGGGAGGGGGAGGGGAGGGAGGGGGAGGGGGGAGGAGAGGGGGAGGAGGGAGGGAGGGGAGGGGGAGGAGGGAGGGGGGGAGGAGGGAGAGGAGGGGGAGGGGAGGGGGGAGGAGGGAGGGAGGGGGAGGGAGGAGGGGGAGGGAGGGAGGGGGGGGAGAGGAGGGAGGGGGAGAGGAGGGAGGGGAGGAGGGGGGAGGGAGGGGAGGGGGAGGAGAGAGGGGGGAGGGGAGGGGAGAGAGGGGGGAGGGGGGAGGGAGGAGGGGGGGAGGGAGGGGGGGAGGAGGGGAGGGGGGGAGGGGGAGGGGGGAGAGAGGGGAGGGAGAGGGAGGAGGAGGGGGAGGGGAGGGGAGGGAGGGGAGAGGGGGGAGGGGGAGGGGGAGGGGGGAGAGGAGGAGGGGAGAGGAGAGGGGGAGGAGAGGGAGGGGGAGGAGGGGGAGGAGGGGGAGGGGAGGGGGAGGAGGAGGGAGGAGGGGGGAGGGAGAGGAGGGGGGGAGAGGAGGGGGGAGAGGGGAGGGGGGAGGGGGAGGGGAGAGGGAGGGGAGGGAGGGAGAGGGGAGGGGAGAGGGAGAGGGGGGAGGAGGGGAGGAGGGGAGGGAGGGGGAGGGAGGAGGGAGAGGGGAGGGGAGGAGGAGGGAGGGAGAGGGGAGGGGGAGGAGGGGGGAGGGGAGGGGGGAGGGAGGGAGGAGGGAGGGGAGGAGGGGGAGGAGGGAGGAGGGGGGAGAGGAGGGGAGGGGGGAGAGGGAGGGGGAGGGAGGGGGAGGAGGGAGGAGAGGGGGGAGGGGGGAGGGAGGGGGGAGAGGGGAGGGAGGGGAGGAGGGAGGGGGGGGGAGAGGGGGGAGGGGAGGGGGAGGGGAGAGGGAGGAGGGGGGAGGGAGGAGGGGGGGGGAGGGGGAGGAGGGAGGGGAGGAGGGAGGAGGGGGGAGGAGGAGGGGGGAGAGGGGAGGGGGAGGGAGGGGGAGGAGAGAGGGGAGGGGAGGGGAGGGGAGGGGGAGGGGGGGAGGGAGGAGGGGGAGGGGAGGGAGGGGAGGAGGGAGGGGGAGGGGGAGGGGAGGAGGGAGGGGGAGGGAGGGAGGGGGAGGGGGGGAGAGGGAGAGGGAGAGGAGGGGAGGAGGGGGAGGGAGAGGGGGGAGAGGGGGGAGGGAGGGGGGGAGGGGAGAGGGGAGGAGGGAGGGAGGGGGAGAGGGGGGAGGGGGAGGGGGGGAGGAGGGGAGGAGGAGGGGGAGGGGGGGGAGGGGGGAGAGGAGGGGGAGAGGGGAGGGAGGGGGGGAGAGAGGGAGGGGAGGGGGGGGAGGGGAGGAGGAGGGGAGGGAGGGGAGGGGGGAGGGAGGGGGGGAGAGGGGGAGGGAGGGGAGGGAGGGGGGAGAGGGGGAGGAGGGGAGAGGGGAGGGAGGAGAGGAGGGGGGAGGAGGGAGAGGGGAGGGGGGAGGGAGGGGGGAGGGAGAGGGAGGAGGGAGGGAGGGAGAGGGGGGAGGGAGGGGGAGGGGAGGGGAGAGGAGGGGGAGGAGGGAGGGGGGGGAGGGGAGGGAGGGGAGGAGGGAGGGGAGGGGAGGAGGAGGGGAGGAGGGAGGAGGGGAGGAGGGAGGAGGGGGGAGGAGGGGGAGGGGAGGGGGAGGGGGAGGGAGAGGGGGAGAGGGAGGAGGGGGGGGAGAGGGGGAGGGAGGGGAGAGGGGGGAGGAGGGGAGGAGGAGAGGGGGGGAGAGGGAGGAGGGGAGGAGGGGGGGGAGGAGGGAGGGGAGAGAGGAGGAGGGGGAGGGGGGAGGGAGGGGAGGAGGGGGAGGGGGGAGAGGGAGAGAGGAGGGGAGAGGAGGGGGGGGAGGGGGGAGGAGGGGAGGGGAGGGGGGAGAGGGGAGGGGGGAGGGGGGGGAGGGGAGGGGGAGGGGGGGAGAGGGGGGAGGAGGGGGAGGGGAGGAGGGGAGGGGGGGGAGGAGGGGGAGGAGAGGGGGGAGGGAGGGAGGGGGGGAGAGGGGGAGGGAGGGGAGGGAGGGAGGGGGGGGAGGAGGGAGGGGGGAGGGAGGGGGAGGGAGGGGAGAGAGAGGAGGGGAGGAGGGAGAGGGGGAGGGGGAGGGGAGGAGGGGGAGGGGGGGAGGGAGGGAGGGAGGAGAGGGAGGGAGGGGGAGGGGAGGAGGGGGAGGGGGGAGAGGGGGAGGGGAGGGAGGAGGAGGGAGGAGGAGGGGGAGAGGGGGAGGGGGGAGAGGGGAGGGGGAGAGGGGAGGGGAGGAGGGAGGAGGGGAGAGGGAGGGAGGGAGAGGAGGGGGAGGGAGGAGGGAGGAGGGGGGAGGAGGGGGGAGGGAGGAGGGAGAGGGAGAGGAGGGAGGGGGAGGAGGGGAGGGGAGGGAGGAGGGAGGGGAGGAGGGGGAGGGGGAGAGGGGGGAGGGGAGGGGGAGGGAGGGGAGGAGGGGAGAGGAGGAGGGAGGGGGAGGGAGAGAGGGGGAGGGAGGGGGAGAGGGAGGGGAGGGGAGGGGGAGGGGAGAGGGGAGGAGGGGGGGAGGAGGGAGGAGGGAGGGAGGGAGGGGGAGGGAGAGGAGGAGGGAGAGGGGGAGGAGGGGGAGAGGAGGAGGAGAGGGGAGAGGAGGAGGAGGAGGGGGAGGGAGGAGGGGAGGAGGGAGGAGGGGGGGAGGGGAGGAGGGAGAGGGAGGGGGAGGGGAGAGGGGAGGGGAGAGGAGGGGAGGAGGAGGGAGGAGGAGGGGGGAGGAGAGGGGAGAGGGAGAGGGGAGGAGAGGAGGAGAGGGGAGGGAGGGAGGGAGGAGGGGAGAGGAGGGAGAGGAGGGAGGGGAGGAGGAGGAGGGGGAGGAGGGGAGGGAGAGGGAGGGGAGGAGAGGGAGGAGGAGGGGAGGGGAGGAGAGGGAGAGGGAGGGGAGGAGAGGGAGGGGAGGAGGGAGGGGAGGAGGGAGGAGGGGGGAGAGGGAGGGGGAGAGGGAGGAGGGGAGGGGAGGGAGGAGGGAGGAGGGAGGGGGAGGAGGGAGAGGGGGAGAGAGGAGGGGAGAGGGAGGAGGAGAGGGAGGAGGGAGAGGAGGGAGGGGAGAGGGGAGGAGGAGGAGGGGAGAGGAGGGGAGAGGAGGAGGGAGAGGGGAGGGGAGAGGGAGGGGAGGAGGGAGGAGAGAGGGAGGAGGAGGGGGGAGGAGAGGAGGGAGAGGGAGGAGGAGGGGAGGGAGGAGGGGAGGGAGAGGAGGAGGGGGAGGAGAGGGGAGGAGGAGGAGAGGGAGAGGAGGGGGAGGGGGAGGGAGGAGAGGGGGAGGAGGAGGGAGGAGAGGGAGAGGAGGGGGAGAGGAGGGGGAGGGGAGGGAGAGGAGAGGGGGGAGAGGAGGGGAGGGAGGAGGGAGGAGGGGGAGGAGGGAGAGGGGGAGAGGGAGAGGAGGGGAGGGAGAGGAGGAGGAGGGGGGAGAGAGAGGAGGGGAGGGAGGGGAGAGGGAGGGGAGGAGGGAGGGGAGAGGGAGGAGGAGGGAGGAGGGGAGGAGGGAGAGGAGGGAGAGAGGAGAGGGAGGGGAGGGGAGAGGGGAGAGGAGGGGAGGGGAGAGGAGGGGAGGGAGGAGGGGAGAGAGGGAGGAGGGAGAGGGGAGGGAGGGAGGAGAGGAGGGGAGGGAGGAGAGGAGGGGAGAGGGGGGAGGGAGGAGGGAGAGGGAGGAGGGGAGAGGAGGAGGGGGGGAGGGGAGAGGAGGGAGGAGGGAGGAGAGGAGAGAGGAGGGAGAGGGAGGGGGAGGAGAGGGAGGAGGAGGGAGGGGAGGAGGAGGGGGAGAGGAGGGGAGGAGGGGGAGGGAGAGGAGGGGAGGAGGGAGGGGGGAGAGGGAGGAGAGGGAGGGAGGGAGAGGGGGAGGGAGGAGAGGAGGGGAGGGGAGGAGGGGAGAGAGGGAGGAGGGGGAGGAGGGGGAGGAGGGGAGGAGGAGGGAGAGGGGGAGGAGAGGAGGGAGAGGAGAGAGGAGGAGGGAGAGAGGAGGGAGGAGGGAGAGGAGGGAGGGAGGAGAGGAGAGGGGAGGGAGGAGGAGAGAGGGGAGGAGGAGGAGAGGGGAGAGAGGAGGGGAGAGGAGGAGAGGAGGAGGGAGAGAGGAGGGGAGAGGAGAGGGAGGAGGGAGAGGGAGAGAGGGAGGGGAGAGAGGAGGAGGAGAGGGAGGAGGAGGGGAGAGGGAGAGAGGGAGAGGGAGGAGAGGAGGGGAGGAGGGAGGAGAGGGAGGAGGAGAGAGGGGAGAGGAGAGGAGGAGAGGGAGAGGAGGGGAGAGAGGAGGAGAGGGGAGGAGAGAGGGAGGAGGGAGGGAGGAGGAGGGGAGGAGAGGGGAGGAGAGGAGGAGGAGGGAGGAGAGGAGGGGGAGAGGAGAGAGGGAGGAGGGAGAGGAGGGAGGGAGAGAGGAGAGGAGGAGGGAGAGAGGGGGAGGAGAGGGAGGAGGAGAGGAGGGAGGGAGAGGGGAGAGGGAGAGAGGGAGAGAGGAGAGAGGAGGGAGAGGAGAGGGAGGAGAGAGGAGAGGAGGAGAGAGGGGAGGAGAGGAGGAGGGAGAGGAGGAGAGAGGAGGGGGAGAGAGGGAGAGAGGAGGGAGAGGGAGGAGAGGAGGGAGAGGAGGGAGAGAGGGAGAGGAGAGGAGAGGAGGGAGAGAGGAGGGAGAGAGGAGAGGAGAGGGAGAGGAGGAGAGAGGAGGGAGAGAGAGGGAGGAGGAGGGGAGAGGAGGAGGGAGAGAGGAGAGAGGAGGGGAGAGAGAGGGGAGAGGAGAGGAGAGAGGAGAGGGGAGAGAGAGGGAGGAGAGAGGGGAGAGAGGGGAGAGGAGAGAGGGAGGAGAGGGGAGGAGAGAGGAGAGAGAGGGAGAGGGAGAGGGAGGAGAGAGAGAGGGAGAGGAGAGGGAGGAGGAGAGAGGGAGGAGAGAGGGAGAGAGGGAGAGGAGGAGGGGAGAGAGGAGAGAGAGAGGAGGAGGGGAGAGGAGGAGAGGGGAGGAGGAGGGAGGAGGGAGGGAGAGGAGAGAGGGGAGAGGAGAGGGGAGAGGAGAGAGGAGGGAGGAGAGGAGAGAGGGGAGAGGGAGGAGAGGGGAGAGGGGAGAGAGGAGGGAGAGAGAGAGGAGGAGAGGGAGGGAGAGAGAGGGAGGAGAGGAGGAGAGGGAGAGAGGAGGAGGGGAGGAGAGAGGAGAGGGGAGGAGAGGGAGAGAGGGGAGAGAGGAGAGGAGGAGGAGGGAGAGAGGAGGAGAGGAGGGGAGGAGATGAGAGAGGAGAGAGGGAGAGGAGGAGAGAGGGAGAGGAGGGAAGAGGAGAGGGAGGAGAGGAGAGAGAGGGAGGAGAGGAGGAGGAGAGAGGAGGGAGGAGGAGAGGAGAGGAGAGGAGGAGAGGGAGGAGAGAGAGGGAGGGAGGAGGAGGGAGAGGAGGAGGAGAGCGGAGGGGAGAGAGGAGAGAGGAGAGGGAGGAGGGGGAGGAGGAGAGAGAGGGAGAGGGAGGAGAGAGGAGGGAGAGTGAGAGAGGAGGGAGAGAGGAGGGGAGAGAGGAGGGAGGGAGAGGAGAGGGGAGAGAGAGAGAGGGAGAGAGGAGGGGAGAGGAGGAGGAGAGGAGAGGAGAGAGGGAGGAGGAGGAGAGAGGAGAGAGGAGGGAGAGGAGGGAGAGGAGGGAGAGGAGAGAGGAGGAGGGAGAGAGGAGGGGAGGAGGAGGGGAGAGAGGAGGAGGGGAGAGAGGAGAGGGAGGAGAGGAGAGAGGGGGAGAGGGAGGAGAGGAGGGAGAGGAGGGGAGAGAGGAGAGAGGAGGGAGAGAGGGGAGGAGGAGAGAGAGGGAGGAGGAGAGGAGAGAGGGGGAGAGAGGGAGGGGGGAGAGGAGGAGAGGAGGGAGGAGGAGAGAGAGGGGAGGAGGAGAGGGGAGAGAGAGGGGAGAGGAGGAGAGGAGGAGAGAGGAGGAGAGAGGGAGGAGGAGAGGGAGAGAGGGAGGAGGGGAGAGAGGAGAGAGGAGAGGGAGAGGAGGAGGAGGGGAGAGGAGAGGGGAGGAGAGAGGGAGAGGAGAGGGGAGAGGGAGAGGAGGAGAGGAGGGAGAGGGAGAGAGAGAGGGAGAGAGGAGGGAGAGGGAGAGGGAGAGGGGGAGAGAGAGAGGAGGAGGGGAGAGAGAGGAGAGGAGAGGGGAGAGAGGAGAGGAGAGGAGAGGGAGGGAGAGAGAGGAGGAGAGGAGGGAGAGAGGAGAGGGAGAGGGAGAGAGAGGGAGGAGAGAGGAGAGGAGAGAGGGAGGAGGAGAGGGAGAGGAGGGAGAGAGAGGAGGAGGAGGGAGAGGAGGAGGAGGAGAGGGAGGAGAGAGAGAGGGAGAGGGGGGAGGAGAGGAGGGAGGGAGAGGAGAGGAGGAGAGGAGGAGGAGAGGAGGGAGAGAGGAGGAGGAGAGGAGGGAGGAGAGGGAGAGGAGGAGAGGGAGAGAGGAGGGGGGAGGAGAGAGGAGAGGAGGAGAGAGGAGAGAGGGGGAGAGGAGAGGGAGAGGAGAGGAGGAGAGGAGGGGAGAGGAGAGGAGAGGAGGAGGGAGAGAAGAGAGGAGGAGAGGAGAGGAGAGGAGGAGAGAGGGGAGAGAGGAGGAGGAGAGAGGGGAGGGAGAGGGAGAGAGGGGAGGAGGAGAGAGAGGGAGAGGGAGAGAGGAGGGAGAGGAGGGGAGGGAGGAGGAGGGAGGAGAGGGAGAGAGGAGGAGGGAGAGAGGAGGGGAGAGGGAGAGAGGAGAGAGGAGGAGGAGGGAGAGGAGGGAGGAGGAGAGGAGGAGGAGAGGGAGAGGAGAGAGGAGAGAGAGGGACGAGAGGGAGAGAGGGAAGGAGAGGAGAGGGGGAAGGAGGAGAGAGGAGGACGAGAGGAGGGGAGAGGGGGGAGAGGAGGAGCGGAGAAGTGGAGAGGGAGAGGGAGAGATCAGGGAGGTGAGGGGAAGGGGCGTAGGAGAGTGGAGGGAGAGAGGGGGAGATGGAGGGAGAGAGGGGCGAGAGGGAGGAGGAGGGAGGGAGAGACAGAGGGGGAGCGGAGGAGAGAGGGAGAGGAGGGGAGACGGAGAGGAGGAGAAGGAGGGGAGAGGGAGAGGAGTGAGGGGGGGACGGGAGGAGAGGGGAGGGGACGGAAGGAGAAGGAGAGGGAGAGAAGGGAGAGGAGGGGAGGAGAGTGGGGAGGTAGGGGGACGGAGGAGGAGGGGGGAAGGAGGGAGGAGAGAGGGGAGAGAGGGGAGAGGGAGGAGAGACGAGGAGACGGGACGGGGAGTAGGGAGCGGAGAGGAGAGGGAGCGAGGGGAGGGAGAGGGGAGGGAGAGGAGAGTGGAGAGGAGAGGAGAGAGGCGTGGAGGAGGGCGAGGGAGGGAGAGGGAGGAGAAGGGAGGAGGAGTGGAAGGGAGGAGGGAGGAGGGAGAGAGGAGGGAGAGAAGAGGAGAGGAGGGAGAGGAGAGAGGAGAGGAGGAGAGGGAGAGGAGAGAGGAGAGGAAGGAGAGGAGAGGAGGAGAGGGAGGAGAGAGGGAGGGAAGAGAGGGGACGTGGAGGGGAGGAAGAGGAGGGAGGGAAGAGAGGGGAGAGGAGGGAGAAGAGGAGAGAGAGAAAGAAAGAGGGAGGCTGGAGAAGAAGAGAGAGAGAGAGAGAGAGGAGGCCGGAGAGGAGAGGAGAGGGAGAGGGAGAAGAGTGGGAGGGGAGAGAGGGGAGAGAGGAGAGGAGAGGGGGAGGGAGAGAGGAGAGAGAATGAAGACAAGAGAAAGAAGAGAGAGGAGAGGGAGGGGGAGGGAGAGGGAGTGAGAGGGGAAGGAGGAGGGAGCTGAGAGGTGGAGAGGGAGGGAGGGAGAGGAGGGGAGGGGGGGAGGAGAGGGGGGGGGGAGAGAGGGGAAGAGGAGGGGGGGAGGGGAGGAAGGGGGGGAGAGGGAGAGAAGGAGAGAGAGAGGCTGAGAGAGAGAGAGGAGAGGAGAGAGAGGGGAGAGAGAGACTGAGACCAGGAGAGAGAGAGAGAGAGACAGAGGAGAGAGAGGAGAGAGAGAGACCGGAGGAGAGAGAGGCGGAGAGAGAGGAGAGACTGAGGCGGGAGAGGAGGGAGAGGAGGACTGAGAAAGAGAGAGAGACCCGGAGAGAGAGAGAGGAGGAGAGAGAGAGGAGAGGAGAGAGAACTGGGGCCGGAGAGAGAGAGAGATAGAGAGAGAGAGAGAGAGACTGAGGCTGAGGAGGGAGAGAGAGAGAGAGAGGGAGAGCCCCCCCCCCGCCCATAGAGGACTTGCCTCAGAACACACCCGCCCCCCCCCCCCCCCCCCCCCCCCCCCCCCCCCCCCCCACCCCCAAGAGAGAGAGAGAGAGAGAGGAGAGAGAGAGAGAGAGACTGAGGCTGGAGAGAGAGAGAGAGAAAGAGACTGAGGCCGGAGAGAGAGAGAGAGAGAGAGAGAGGCCGGAGAGAGAGAGAGAGACCGAGGCTGGAGAGAGAGAGAGAGAGCCGTTTCCATCAGTGACAGTTGTGTTGCAGAAATATTAGAATGAAAGCAATATACAGTGCCTTGCGAAAGTATTCGGCCCCCTTGAACCTTTCAACATTTCGCCACATTTCAGGCTTCAAACATAAAGATATAAAATTTTTGTCATGAATCAACAACAAGTGGGACACAATCGTGAAGTGGAACAACATTTATTGGATAATTTAAACTTTTTTAACAAATAAAAAACTGAAAAGTGGGGCGTGCAATATTATTCTGTTTAAAGCACAGAGAGAACCATGAAGACAAAGGAACACACCAGGCAGGTCCGAGATACTGTTGTGGAGAAGTTTAAAGCCGGATTTGGATACAAAAAGATTTCCCAAGCTTTAAACATCTCAAGGAGCACTGTGCAAGCAATTATATTGAAATGGAAGGAGTATCAGACCACTGCAAATCTACCAAGACCCGGCCGTCCCTCCAAACTTTCATCTCAAACAAGGAGAAGACTGATCAGAGATGCAGCCAAGAGGCCCATGATCACTCTGGATGAACTGCAGATAACTACAGCTGAGGTGGGGATGGTGTGTTCAGGGTGATGAGCTGTGTTGCTTTTACGCCAAACATATCGTTTTGCATTGTGGCCAAAAAGTTTGATTTTGGTTTAATCTGACCAGAGCACCTTCTTCCACATGTTTGGTGTGTCTCCCAGGTGGCTTGTGGCAAACTTTAAACCAGACTTTTTATGGATATCTTTGAGAAATGGCTTTCTTCTTGCCACTCTTCCATAAAGGCCAGATTTGTGCAGTGCACGACTGATTGTTGTCCTATGGACAGACTCTCCCACCTCAGCTGTAGTTATCTGCAGTTCATCCAGAGTGATCATGGGCCTCTTGGCTGCATCTCTGATCAGTCTTCTCCTTGTTTGAGATGAAAGTTTGGAGGGACGGCCGGGTCTTGGTAGATTTGCAGTGGTCTGATACTCCTTCCATTTCAATATAACTGCTTGCACAGTGCTCCTTGAGATGTTTAAAGCTTGGGAAATCTTTTTGTATCCAAATCCGGCTTTAAACTTCTCCACAACAGTATCTCGGACCTGCCTGGTGTGTTCCTTTGTCTTCATGGTTCTCTCTGTGCTTTAAACAGAATAATATTGCACGCCCCACTTTTCAGTTTTTTATTTGTTAAAAAAGTTTAAATTATCCAACAAATTTCATTCCACTTCACGATTGTGTCCCACTTGTTGTTGATTCATGACAAAAAATTAAAATTTTATATCTTTATGTTTGAAGCCTGAAATGTGGCAAAATGTTGAAAGGTTCAAGGGGGCCGAATACTTTCGCAAGGCACTGTACATAATAAAACATAAATGCAAACAGGAATTGAAAATGGTTCTTCATGACTTCTCTCTCTCTGGCCTCAGTCTCTCTCTCTCTCCGGCCTCAGTCTCTCTCTCTCTCTCTCTCTCCGGCCTCAGTCTCTCTCTCTCTCTCTCTCTCTCTCTCTCTCTCCGGCCTCAGTCTCTCTCTCTCTCCGGCCTCAGTCTCTCTCTCTCTCTCTCTCTCTCTCTCTCCGGCCTCAGTCTCTCTCTCTCTCTCTCTCTCTCTCTCTCTATCCAGCCTCAGTCTCTCTCTCTCTCTCTCTCTCTCTCTCTCTCCGGCCTCAGTCTCTCTCTCTCTCCGGCCTCAGTCTCTCTCTCTCTCTCTCTCTCTCTCTCTCTCTCCAGCCTCAGTCTCTCTCTCTCTCTCTCTCTCTCTCTCTCTCTCCGGCCTCAGTCTCTCTCTCTCTCTCTCTCTCTCTCCGGCCTCAGTCTCTCTCTCTCTCTCTCTCTCTCTCTCTCCTCCGGCCTCAGTCTCTCTCTCTCTCCGGCCTCAGTCTCTCTCTCTGGTCTCTCTGGTCTCTCTCTCTCTCCGGCCTCAGTCTCTCTCTCTCTCTCTCTCTCTCTCTCTCTCTCCAGCCTCAGTCTCTCTCTCTCTCTCTCTCTCTCCGGCCTCAGTCTCTCTCTCTCTCCGGCCTCAGTCTCTCTCTCTCTCTCCTCTCTCTCTCTCTCTCCAGCCTCAGTCTCTCTCTCTCTCTCTCTCTCTCTCCGGCCTCAGTCTCTCTCTCTCTCTCTCTCTCTCTCTCTCCGGCCTCAGTCTCTCTCTCTCTCTCTCTCTCATCCGGCCTCAGTCTCTCTCTCTCTCCGGCCTCAGTCTCTCTCTCTGGTCTCTCTGGTCTCTCTCTCTCTCCGGCCTCAGTCTCTATCTCTCTCTCTCTCTCTCTCTCTCCGGCCTCAGTCTCTCTCTCTCTCTCTCTCTCTCTCCGGCCTCAGTCTCTCTCTCTCTCTCTCTCTCTCTCCGGCCTCAGTCTCTCTCTCTCTCTCCGGCCTCAGTCTCTCTCTCTCTCTCCGGCCTCAGTCTCTCTCTCTCTCTCTCTTCCATCATAAACTACAAACTTCAACAATGTGTTTTCTTTGTATTTTCACTTCCTCCATGTTGAGCATTCCAACACTTGATTTGCATTTTGAGGAAGCAGCGGGGTAGAAAAACCAGGCCAATGCCAAGGGCCCCGAGCTAAAAAGTCCCCCCCCAAGATATGGTTCCATTCCCTAACAAGATGGAGTAAACAAACTGTTGAATACTCGGATACATGTGGATATTTTTCATTAATTAGATGCATTTTTAAAACGTGTCTAAGGACCATGGGACCACATCACGCCAACAGCCTCATGCGTGTCCACTGCTTCCATTTCTTCATGTATTTACCAAAACAGGCGTAAAGCTCAGTTTGGATAGGTTTCTTAATAAAGAAAATGGCACAAGGAATTCACAATATAACAGTTTATTTATTACAATAAGTGTTTAAAGGTGGGTCAGTGTCTTTACAGAGACTTAATGACCTGGATCACGTTGGTCCCATTACGTATTTAATGTTTTAGTGTTTTCTAAACCGTGAGAAGAAGGACTACAGACAGTTATATAAACAAACGTGTCTCGATGATGGAATACCTCCCAGAGACGTATGAAAGAATAAATATCCAAGTCCAGGTTGAATCTGAAGCCGCAGAGGCAGAGTCCTGTGGTGAAGGTCGCTGGTTCTAACGCCTCAGAGCAGGATTCTGTACTTGAGCGCCCGCGGGACCCGGTTGATGACCAGGCGTCCGTCGTAGCTCAGGGAAGCGAAGAGCCAGGGGTCTGCGGAGGACCACTCAGCCGCATACACGCTGTCCTCGTGCTCCTCATACGTGGACACAACACTGTCCTTTAGCGGCTCCTTTCCCCTGAAACACATTTACACACCTCAAGAACTACATCAGGGATCATCTACACCGGGGGTCTCCAGCCTTCAGCTCGGGCGCCACCAGTAGCTCGCCAAAGGATTTAGAAATGAACAACAAATGATCATTATTAGTTATTATACTTTGTGCACAGGTCATGAATAGATAATGACTCACTAATACATCAACTCATGTTTCCCAGGGCCACTTAAATCAGAGGGGTCCAAACCGGTCCAGAAAAGGCCGCTGTGGCAGAGCAGACTCCGCCCACTTCCTCAACAGCGTTCAGTCTTAACCTGAAGATTTGAGGAAATGGGCGGAGTCTGCTCTGCTCCTGTTGGGTCTGACAGAAAAGCAGATCTCTGGGTGAAAAAGGAGATCTTCACGACAGAGGCTTAGAATATAATCAGAACATCTTATTATTAAACATCCATCCACCTACTTCCCCTTAATCCCTGTCTGGGTGGGGGTGGCAGTCACTGATCCTGCTGCAGGTGCTGAGTCCACAGGAGGCTGCTCTGTCAGTGACGTCACAGCCTTGACCTTTTAAGTGTCTTGCCCAAGGACACAATGACAGCAGACGTCAGTGGGAGGCGGTGGAGAAGGTCTCGTAGTGGGCTTGAACCTACGACCTTCAGGCTCAAAGGCCAAAGCTCTACCAACTGAGCCACTGCTTTCTTTTTCTTTTTTTTCAGTTCATTTGCGATTTGCAGTAAAACCACATTGGAATATTTGTGCAAAGTCCCCCAGTGTGCAAGAAACAAAAGTCACTGTGAAATCAGGTTCAAACAGTTCCAGTGCATGTGCTTTAAGAGTCTGTTTGGGCTGAAAGCAGATTAGCTGAGTGGTTATCCTCTCTTTTCACTTTGTTGCAAGTAAAAAATATACTCATAAAACCAAACTGTTTTTGTATTATACGGTTGTATTTTTGTTCCAACACTAAATCTAAACCTTGCATCAGGACGAACAGAGCGAAGGACAATGGCGAGAAAAAGAAATCAATCAATATTTTATTCACGGACATTTCTCGTGAATAAAAGCTTTGTTTCTACAACAGTGTTAGCTACAGAGGTGTTGCTTTAAACAGTGTTAGCTACAGAGATGTTGCTTTAAACAGTGTTAGCTACAGAGATGTTGCTTTAAACAGTGTTAGCTACAGAGGTGTTGCTTTAAACAGTGTTAGCTACAGAGGTGTTGCTTTAAACAGTGTTAGCTACAGAGATGTTGCTTTAAACAGTGTTAGCTACAGAGGTGTTGCTTTAAACAGTGTTAGCTACAGAGGTGTTGCTTTAAACAGTGTTAGCTACAGAGATGTTGCTTTAAACAGTGTTAGCTACAGAGGTGTTGCTTTAAACAGTGTTAGCTACAGAGGTGTTGCTTTAAACAGTGTTAGCTACAGAGGTGTTGCTTTAAACAGTGTTAGCTACAGAGATGTTGCTTTAAACAGTGTTAGCTACAGAGATGTTGCTTTAAACAGTGTTAGCTACAGAGATGTTGCTTTAAACAGTGTTAGCTACAGAGGTGTTGCTTTAAACAGTGTTAGCTACAGAGATGTTGCTTTAAACAGTGTTAGCTACAGAGATGTTGCTTTAAACAGTGTTAGCTACAGAGGTGTTGCTTTAAACAGTGTTAGCTACAGAGGTGTTGCTTTAAACAGTGTTAGCTACAGAGATGTTGCTTTAAACAGTGTTAGCTACAGAGGTGTTGCTTTAAACAGTGTTAGCTACAGAGGTGTTGCTTTAAACAGTGTTAGCTACAGAGATGTTGCTTTAAACAGTGTTAGCTACAGAGATGTTGCTTTAAACAGTGTTAGCTACAGAGATGTTGCTTTAAACAGTGTTAGCTACAGAGGTGTTGCTTTAAACAGTGTTAGCTACAGAGATGTTGCTTTAAACAGTGTTAGCTACAGAGATGTTGCTTTAAACAGTGTTAGCTACAGAGGTGTTGCTTTAAACAGTGTTAGCTACAGAGGTGTTGCTTTAAACAGTGTTAGCTACAGAGATGTTGCTTTAAACAGTGTTAGCTACAGAGGTGTTGCTTTAAACAGTGTTAGCTACAGAGGTGTTGCTTTAAACAGTGTTAGCTACAGAGGTGTTGCTTTAAACAGTGTTAGCTACAGAGATGTTGCTTTAAACAGTGTTAGCTACAGAGATGTTGCTTTAAACAGTGTTAGCTACAGAGGTGTTGCTTTAAACAGTGTTAGCTACAGAGATGTTGCTTTAAACAGTGTTAGCTACAGAGATGTTGCTTTAAACAGTGTTAGCTACAGAGGTGTTGCTTTAAACAGTGTTAGCTACAGAGATGTTGCTTTAAACAGTGTTAGCTACAGAGGTGTTGCTTTAAACAGTGTTAGCTACAGAGATGTTGCTTTAAACAGTGTTAGCTACAGAGATGTTGCTTTAAACAGTGTTAGCTACAGAGATGTTGCTTTAAACAGTGTTAGCTACAGAGATGTTGCTTTAAACAGTGTTAGCTACAGAGGTGTTGCTTTAAACAGTGTTAGCTACAGAGATGTTGCTTTAAACAGTGTTAGCTACAGAGGTGTTGCTTTAAACAGTGTTAGCTACAGAGGTGTTGCTTTAAACAGTGTTAGCTACAGAGGTGTTGCTTTAAACAGTGTTAGCTACAGAGGTGTTGCTTTAAACAGTGTTAGCTACAGAGATGTTGCTTTAAACAGTGTTAGCTACAGAGATGTTGCTTTAAACAGTGTTAGCTACAGAGATGTTGCTTTAAACAGTGTTAGCTACAGAGATGTTGCTTTAAACAGTGTTAGCTACAGAGGTGTTGCTTTAAACAGTGTTAGCTACAGAGGTGTTGCTTTAAACAGTGTTAGCTACAGAGGTGTTGCTTTAAACAGTGTTAGCTACAGAGGTGTTGCTTTAAACAGTGTTAGCTACAGAGGTGTTGCTTTAAACAGTGTTAGCTACAGAGATGTTGCTTTAAACAGTGTTAGCTACAGAGGTGTTGCTTTAAACAGTGTTAGCTACAGAGATGTTGCTTTAAACAGTGTTAGCTACAGAGGTGTTGCTTTAAACAGTGTTAGCTACAGAGATGTTGCTTTAAACAGTGTTAGCTACAGAGATGTTGCTTTAAACAGTGTTAGCTACAGAGATGTTGCTTTAAACAGTGTTAGCTACAGAGATGTTGCTTTAAACAGTGTTAGCTACAGAGATGTTGCTTTAAACAGTGTAAGCTACAGAGATGTTGCTTTAAACAGTGTTAGCTACAGAGATGTTGCTTTAAACAGTGTTAGCTACAGAGATGTTGCTTTAAACAGTGTTAGCTACAGAGATGTTGCTTTAAACAGTGTTAGCTACAGAGGTGTTGCTTTAAACAGTGTTAGCTACAGAGATGTTGCTTTAAACAGTGTTAGCTACAGAGATGTTGCTTTAAACAGTGTTAGCTACAGAGATGTTGCTTTAAACAGTGTTAGCTACAGAGGTGTTGCTTTAAACAGTGTTAGCTACAGAGGTGTTGCTTTAAACAGTGTTAGCTACAGAGATGTTGCTTTAAACAGTGTTAGCTACAGAGATGTTGCTTTAAACAGTGTTAGCTACAGAGATGTTGCTTTAAACAGTGTTAGCTACAGAGATGTTGCTTTAAACAGTGTTAGCTACAGAGGTGTTGCTTTAAACAGTGTTAGCTACAGAGATGTTGCTTTAAACAGTGTTAGCTACAGAGGTGTTGCTTTAAACAGTGTTAGCTACAGAGATGTTGCTTTAAACAGTGTTAGCTACAGAGGTGTTGCTTTAAACAGTGTTAGCTACAGAGATGTTGCTTTAAACAGTGTTAGCTACAGAGGTGTTGCTTTAAACAGTGTTAGCTACAGAGGTGTTGCTTTAAACAGTGTTAGCTACAGAGATGTTGCTTTAAACAGTGTTAGCTACAGAGATGTTGCTTTAAACAGTGTTAGCTACAGAGGTGTTGCTTTAAACAGTGTTAGCTACAGAGATGTTGCTTTAAACAGTGTTAGCTACAGAGGTGTTGCTTTAAACAGTGTTAGCTACAGAGATGTTGCTTTAAACAGTGTTAGCTACAGAGGTGTTGCTTTAAACAGTGTTAGCTACAGAGGTGTTGCTTTAAACAGTGTTAGCTACAGAGATGTTGCTTTAAACAGTGTTAGCTACAGAGGTGTTGCTTTAAACAGTGTTAGCTACAGAGGTGTTGCTTTAAACAGTGTTAGCTACAGAGATGTTGCTTTAAACAGTGTTAGCTACAGAGGTGTTGCTTTAAACAGTGTTAGCTACAGAGGTGTTGCTTTAAACAGTGTTAGCTACAGAGATGTTGCTTTAAACAGTGTTAGCTACAGAGATGTTGCTTTAAACAGTGTTAGCTACAGAGGTGTTGCTTTAAACAGTGTTAGCTACAGAGATGTTGCTTTAAACAGTGTTAGCTACAGAGATGTTGCTTTAAACAGTGTTAGCTACAGAGGTGTTGCTTTAAACAGTGTTAGCTACAGAGATGTTGCTTTAAACAGTGTTAGCTACAGAGATGTTGCTTTAAACAGTGTTAGCTACAGAGATGTTGCTTTAAACAGTGTTAGCTACAGAGATGTTGCTTTAAACAGTGTTAGCTACAGAGATGTTGCTTTAAACAGTGTTAGCTACAGAGGTGTTGCTTTAAACAGTGTTAGCTACAGAGGTGTTGCTTTAAACAGTGTTAGCTACAGAGATGTTGCTTTAAACAGTGTTAGCTACAGAGATGTTGCTTTAAACAGTGTTAGCTACAGAGGTGTTGCTTTAAACAGTGTTAGCTACAGAGGTGTTGCTTTAAACAGTGTTAGCTACAGAGGTGTTGCTTTAAACAGTGTTAGCTACAGAGGTGTTGCTTTAAACAGTGTTAGCTACAGAGGTGTTGCTTTAAACAGTGTTAGCTACAGAGGTGTTGCTTTAAACAGTGTTAGCTACAGAGATGTTGCTTTAAACAGTGTTAGCTACAGAGGTGTTGCTTTAAACAGTGTTAGCTACAGAGATGTTGCTTTAAACAGTGTTAGCTACAGAGATGTTGCTTTAAACAGTGTTAGCTACAGAGGTGTTGCTTTAAACAGTGTTAGCTACAGAGGTGTTGCTTTAAACAGTGTTAGCTACAGAGATGTTGCTTTAAACAGTGTTAGCTACAGAGATGTTGCTTTAAACAGTGTTAGCTACAGAGATGTTGCTTTAAACAGTGTTAGCTACAGAGGTGTTGCTTTAAACAGTGTTAGCTACAGAGGTGTTGCTTTAAACAGTGTTAGCTACAGAGGTGTTGCTTTAAACAGTGTTAGCTACAGAGATGTTGCTTTAAACAGTGTTAGCTACAGAGATGTTGCTTTAAACAGTGTTAGCTACAGAGATGTTGCTTTAAACAGTGTTAGCTACAGAGATGTTGCTTTAAACAGTGTTAGCTACAGAGGTGTTGCTTTAAACAGTGTTAGCTACAGAGGTGTTGCTTTAAACAGTGTTAGCTACAGAGGTGTTGCTTTAAACAGTGTTAGCTACAGAGATGTTGCTTTAAACAGTGTTAGCTACAGAGATGTTGCTTTAAACAGTGTTAGCTACAGAGATGTTGCTTTAAACAGTGTTAGCTACAGAGATGTTGCTTTAAACAGTGTTAGCTACAGAGATGTTGCTTTAAACAGTGTTAGCTACAGAGGTGTTGCTTTAAACAGTGTTAGCTACAGAGGTGTTGCTTTAAACAGTGTTAGCTACAGAGATGTTGCTTTAAACAGTGTTAGCTACAGAGATGTTGCTTTAAACAGTGTTAGCTACAGAGATGTTGCTTTAAACAGTGTTAGCTACAGAGGTGTTGCTTTAAACAGTGTTAGCTACAGAGGTGTTGCTTTAAACAGTGTTAGCTACAGAGATGTTGCTTTAAACAGTGTTAGCTACAGAGATGTTGCTTTAAACAGTGTTAGCTACAGAGGTGTTGCTTTAAACAGTGTTAGCTACAGAGATGTTGCTTTAAACAGTGTTAGCTACAGAGGTGTTGCTTTAAACAGTGTTAGCTACAGAGATGTTGCTTTAAACAGTGTTAGCTACAGAGATGTTGCTTTAAACAGTGTTAGCTACAGAGATGTTGCTTTAAACAGTGTTAGCTACAGAGATGTTGCTTTAAACAGTGTTAGCTACAGAGGTGTTGCTTTAAACAGTGTTAGCTACAGAGGTGTTGCTTTAAACAGTGTTAGCTACAGAGATGTTGCTTTAAACAGTGTTAGCTACAGAGATGTTGCTTTAAACAGTGTTAGCTACAGAGATGTTGCTTTAAACAGTGTTAGCTACAGAGATGTTGCTTTAAACAGTGTTAGCTACAGAGATGTTGCTTTAAACAGTGTTAGCTACAGAGGTGTTGCTTTAAACAGTGTTAGCTACAGAGGTGTTGCTTTAAACAGTGTTAGCTACAGAGGTGTTGCTTTAAACAGTGTTAGCTACAGAGATGTTGCTTTAAACAGTGTTAGCTACAGAGATGTTGCTTTAAACAGTGTAAGCTACAGAGATGTTGCTTTAAACAGTGTTAGCTACAGAGATGTTGCTTTAAACAGTGTTAGCTACAGAGGTGTTGCTTTAAACAGTGTTAGCTACAGAGGTGTTGCTTTAAACAGTGTTAGCTACAGAGGTGTTGCTTTAAACAGTGTTAGCTACAGAGGTGTTGCTTTAAACAGTGTTAGCTACAGAGATGTTGCTTTAAACAGTGTTAGCTACAGAGATGTTGCTTTAAACAGTGTTAGCTACAGAGATGTTGCTTTAAACAGTGTTAGCTACAGAGATGTTGCTTTAAACAGTGTTAGCTACAGAGGTGTTGCTTTAAACAGTGTTAGCTACAGAGATGTTGCTTTAAACAGTGTTAGCTACAGAGATGTTGCTTTAAACAGTGTTAGCTACAGAGATGTTGCTTTAAACAGTGTTAGCTACAGAGATGTTGCTTTAAACAGTGTTAGCTACAGAGGTGTTGCTTTAAACAGTGTTAGCTACAGAGGTGTTGCTTTAAACAGTGTTAGCTACAGAGGTGTTGCTTTAAACAGTGTTAGCTACAGAGATGTTGCTTTAAACAGTGTTAGCTACAGAGATGTTGCTTTAAACAGTGTAAGCTACAGAGATGTTGCTTTAAACAGTGTTAGCTACAGAGATGTTGCTTTAAACGCTGTCAGCGCCCTCACACTTACAATGAGATAATAAGTTGATATTATTAACGCCATCCAGGTAAGACGTGAGATTCTTCACCGTATCCACCTCGTGACTATCAGATTATAAACACAGTTTGTACGACAGCCCACACACATCTGAGGGATATACGTTTATGCTCCGCAGCTCTCCACAGCTCTCCACAGCTACATAAACTTCTACTTTACTGCTTTTAATTCAGGATGATGATGGAGCATTATGGCGGGCCCTGAGTCTCCCCGAGGGACAGCCCTGACAAACATATTGGGATTTATTCCACACATTAACGATATCTCTCAGACAAGAGCGGCTCCGCAGAGAAAAGGAGGAGAAAGGAATGAATGGGGCTTTTGACGATGTTTGTGGAAACTTAAAGATTATCTCAATAGTTCAGATTTTAGTGGCAACAGAAGTGAGAAAATATGGTTTTTACTCAAACCACTGAGTGAGAGATAGTGTCGTGAGGGGCGAGTGACGGGAGAGAGGGGTCAGAGAGTGTTTTGGGCCTGTGTCTTTCATGTGTCGTGTTGAATGAGTGATGACTGGAGCCTGTGTGGGCGGAGCCTATGTGGGCGGAGCCTGTGTGGGCGGAGCCTGTGTGGGCACGTGCACTGATATGCTGCAATCTCACTCTGCCCAGTGGGGGTGTACCCGGAAACAGAATTACCCAATACTTCTTCTCTCTGGAAAACGACTTACAGGATGTTTTTGGACCAGTCTAGTTTAGCCGCTGTGGACTTTTGAATGCAGTCGTTAAATGAATGAGGCTGGTGCAGCTGACGCATGAGTAAATGTGTCTTTTCACATTTTTCCCGTGGCCATTTTGAAACTGCCCAAAGAAGGCGAAAGAGGTGGCACATCAGTTTGAACAGTCTATAGTTGGAGCAAAATAAACATATACTTGTTTTAAAACTGTGTATTTATGTTTATTTTGTATCCTGTTAGTTTTTGTTGAACATATGAAAGTATGGAATGATGTGAATAGTGAGAAACTAGCAAGAAATGTACTTTAAACGATCCACTTATTCTGCAAAAGTTGTGGACTCATAATCCATCCCTGAGCTTCAAAATCACAAAATCTGATTGAATGAACGCAGAGACTACAACCAGAAAGTTTAAAAATACTTTTGCATGTGACGAGCGGCGTGGTGTGGACCTGTAGCGTGTTCGAGAGGGTGACGGCTGGAGTGGACGGGTCAGAACCAAACCCGAGTGCTGTCATTAGAAACGAGAGTTGATAATTATGGTGGAGTGTGAGCCATCGAGCCTGAGAGCTGCTGTTATGGACGAGAGGGAGAACAGGGCCGAGAGGGAGAACAGGGCCGAGAGGGAGAACAGGGCCGAGAGGGAGAACAGGGCCGAGAGGGAGAACAGGGCCGAGAGGGAGAGAGGGAGAACAGGGCTGAGAGGGAGAGAGGGAGAACAGGGCTGAGAGGGAGAACAGGGCCGAGAGGGAGAGAGGGAGAACAGGGCAGAGAGGGAGAACAGGGCTGAGAGGGAGAGAGGGAGAACAGGGCCGAGAGGGAGAGAGGGAGAACAGGGCCGAGAGGGAGAGAGGGAGAACAGGGCCGAGAGGGAGAACAGGGCCGAGAGGGAGAACAGGGCCGAGAGGGAGAACAGGGCCGAGAGGGAGAACAGGGCCGAGAGGGAGAACAGGGCCGAGAGGGAGAACAGGGCCGAGAGGGAGAACAGGGCCGAGAGGGAGAACAGGGCCGAGAGGGAGAACAGGGCCGAGAGGGAGAACAGGGCCGAGAGGGAGAGAGGGAGAACAGGGCCGAGAGGGAGAGAGGGAGAACAGGGCTGAGAGGGAGAGAGGGAGAACAGGGCTGAGAGGGAGAGAGGGAGAACAGGGCTGAGAGGGAGAACAGGGCCGAGAGGGAGAACAGGGCTGAGAGGGAGAGAGGGAGAACAGGGCTGAGAGGGAGAGAGGGAGAACAGGGCCGAGAGGGAGAGAGGGAGAACAGGGCTGAGAGGGAGAACAGGGCCGAGAGGGAGAGAGGGAGAACAGGGCTGAGAGGGAGAACAGGGCCGAGAGGGAGAACAGGGCTGAGAGGGAGAGAGGGAGAACAGGGCCGAGAGGGAGAACAGGGCCGAGAGGGAGAACAGGGCCGAGAGGGAGAACAGGGCTGAGAGGGAGAACAGGGTCGAGAGGGAGAACAGGGCCGAGAGGAAGAGAGGGAGAACAGGGCTGAGAGGGAGAACAGGGCCGAGAGGGAGAACAGGGCCGAGAGGGAGAACAGGGCCGAGAGGGAGAACAGGGCCGAGAGGGAGAACAGGGCTGAGAGGGAGAACAGGGCCGAGAGGGAGAACAGGGCCGAGAGGGAGAACAGGGCCGAGAGGGAGAGAGGGAGAACAGGGCCGAGAGGGAGAACAGGGCCGAGAGGGAGAACAGGGCCGAGAGGGAGAACAGGGTCGAGAGGGAGAACAGGGCCGAGAGGGAGAACAGGGCCGAGAGGGAGAACAGGGCCGAGAGGGAGAACAGGGCCGAGAGGGAGAGAGGGAGAACAGGGCTGAGAGGGAGAGAGGGAGAACAGGGCTGAGAGGGAGAACAGGGCTGAGAGGGAGAACAGGGCCGAGAGGGAGAGAGGGAGAACAGGGCTGAGAGGGAGAGAGGGAGAACAGGGCCGAGAGGGAGAACAGGGCCGAGAGGGAGAACAGGGCCGAGAGGGAGAGAGGGAGAACAGGGCCGAGAGGGAGAACAGGGCCGAGAGGGAGAGAGGGAGAACAGGGCTGAGAGGGAGAGAGGGAGAACAGGGCCGAGAGGGAGAACAGGGCCGAGAGGGAGAACAGGGTCGAGAGGGAGAACAGGGCCGAGAGGGAGAGAGGGAGAACAGGGCCGAGAGGGAGAGAGGGAGAACAGGGCCGAGAGGGAGAACAGGGCTGAGAGGGAGAACAGGGTCGAGAGGGAGAACAGGGCCGAGAGGGAGAGAGGGAGAACAGGGCCGAGAGGGAGAGAGGGAGAACAGGGCTGAGAGGGAGAGAGGGAGAACAGGGCTGAGAGGGAGAGAGGGAGAACAGGGCTGAGAGGGAGAACAGGGCCGAGAGGGAGAACAGGGCTGAGAGGGAGAGAGGGAGAACAGGGCTGAGAGGGAGAACAGGGCCGAGAGGGAGAGAGGGAGAACAGGGCTGAGAGGGAGAACAGGGCCGAGAGGGAGAACAGGGCTGAGAGGGAGAACAGGGCCGAGAGGGAGAACAGGGCCGAGAGGGAGAACAGGGCCGAGAGGGAGAACAGGGCCGAGAGGGAGAACAGGGCCGAGAGGGAGAACAGGGCCGAGAGGGAGAACAGGGCCGAGAGGGAGAACAGGGTCGAGAGGGAGAACAGGGCCGAGAGGAAGAGAGGGAGAACAGGGCCGAGAGGGAGAGAGGGAGAACAGGGCTGAGAGGGAGAGAGGGAGAACAGGGCCGAGAGGGAGAGAGGGAGAACAGGGCCGAGAGGGAGAACAGGGCTGAGAGGGAGAACAGGGTCGAGAGGGAGAACAGGGCCGAGAGGAAGAGAGGGAGAACAGGGCCGAGAGGGAGAACAGGGCTGAGAGGGAGAGAGGGAGAACAGGGCTGAGAGGGAGAGAGGGAGAACAGGGCCGAGAGGGAGAACAGGGCCGAGAGGGAGAACAGGGCCGAGAGGGAGAGAGGGAGAACAGGGCTGAGAGGGAGAGAGGGAGAACAGGGCCGAGAGGGAGAACAGGGCCGAGAGGGAGAACAGGGCTGAGAGGGAGAACAGGGCTGAGAGGGAGAGAGGGAGAACAGGGCCGAGAGGGAGAACAGGGTCGAGAGGGAGAACAGGGCTGAGAGGGAGAGAGGGAGAACAGGGCTGAGAGGGAGAGAGGGAGAACAGGGCCGAGAGGGAGAACAGGGCTGAGAGGGAGAGAGGGAGAACAGGGCCGAGAGGGAGAGAGGGAGAACAGGGCCGAGAGGGAGAGAGGGAGAACAGGGCCGAGAGGGAGAGAGGGAGAACAGGGCTGAGAGGGAGAGAGGGAGAACAGGGCTGAGAGGGAGAGAGGGAGAACAGGGCCGAGAGGGAGAACAGGGCTGAGAGGGAGAGAGGGAGAACAGGGCCGAGAGGGAGAGAGGGAGAACAGGGCCGAGAGGGAGAACAGGGTCGAGAGGGAGAACAGGGCCGAGAGGGAGAACAGGGCTGAGAGGGAGAGAGGGAGAACAGGGCTGAGAGGGAGAGAGGGAGAACAGGGCTGAGAGGGAGAGAGGGAGAACAGGGCCGAGAGGGAGAACAGGGCTGAGAGGGAGAGAGGGAGAACAGGGCCGAGAGGGAGAGAGGGAGAACAGGGCTGAGAGGGAGAGAGGGAGAACAGGGCTGAGAGGGAGAGAGGGAGAACAGGGCCGAGAGGGAGAACAGGGCTGAGAGGGAGAGAGGGAGAACAGGGCCGAGAGGGAGAGAGGGAGAACAGGGCTGAGAGGGAGAACAGGGTCGAGAGGGAGAACAGGGCCGAGAGGGAGAACAGGGCTGAGAGGGAGAACAGGGTCGAGAGGGAGAACAGGGCCGAGAGGAAGAGAGGGAGAACAGGGCTGAGAGGGAGAACAGGGCTGAGAGGGAGAGAGGGAGAACAGGGCCGAGAGGGAGAACAGGGCCGAGAGGGAGAACAGGGCCGAGAGGGAGAACAGGGCTGAGAGGGAGAGAGGGAGAACAGGGCTGAGAGGGAGAGAGGGAGAACAGGGCCGAGAGGGAGAACAGGGTCGAGAGGGAGAACAGGGCTGAGAGGGAGAGAGGGAGAACAGGGCTGAGAGGGAGAGAGGGAGAACAGGGCCGAGAGGGAGAACAGGGCCGAGAGGGAGAGAGGGAGAACAGGGCCGAGAGGGAGAACAGGGCTGAGAGGGAGAGAGGGAGAACAGGGCCGAGAGGGAGAGAGGGAGAACAGGGCCGAGAGGGAGAGAGGGAGAACAGGGCTGAGAGGGAGAACAGGGCCGAGAGGGAGAGAGGGAGAACAGGGCTGAGAGGGAGAGAGGGAGAACAGGGCTGAGAGGGAGAGAGGGAGAACAGGGCCGAGAGGGAGAACAGGGCTGAGAGGGAGAGAGGGAGAACAGGGCCGAGAGGGAGAACAGGGCTGAGAGGGAGAGAGGGAGAACAGGGCTGAGAGGGAGAGAGGGAGAACAGGGCCGAGAGGGAGAACAGGGCTGAGAGGGAGAGAGGGAGAACAGGGCCGAGAGGGAGAGAGGGAGAACAGGGCCGAGAGGGAGGAGTGCGGCCATGAAACACTATAGAACACATTATAGACTGCTTCTTAAAGGAACAGGCCCCGTGTTTACAGACTGACACATGTTCTTACCTTAGACTGATATGTACCTGTGTGGTCTGTGTCCGTGTGCTCTGTCATGCAAACACAGCACAAACACAGCCTCTTCCACAGACTGTATAGTTCCAAATCAGCTCCCGTTATAAGCTCCCAAACTCTTCCACGTGTTCCCTTTAAATACAGTTACGTGACGTGTTACTCTACAAAGTATAGTAACACAGAAATGTAACATGTCGAGGCGTAATAATACGAGGAGCGCTTTGTCTGCGCACTAACTCCAGCAAGTCACGCTGCTTCTATTGACGGAAGTGAGCAGAGTGAAGTCTTTAGGAGTTAGTGCGCGGCGTAGTGCTCCTTGTATTATTACGCCTCACAATATAGTTCCTCTTTTTATCCGCTGAGAAAACCGACATGTTACATTTCTGTGTTACTATACTTTGTAGAGTAACACGTCACGTAACTGTGTTTAAAGGGAACACGTGGAAGAGTTTGGGAGCTTCTAACAGGAGCTGATTTGGAACTATACAGTCTGTGGAAGAGGCTGTGTTTGTGCTGTGTTTGCATGACAGAGCACACGGACACAGACCACACAGGTACATATCAACTAGTCTGAGGTAAGAACATGTGTCAATGTGTAAACACGGAGGCCTGTTCCTTTAATAAAACACTATAGAACACATTATAGACTGCTCCTTAATAAAACACTATGACAGACACTAGCAGAAACACATCCATCCAAACAAACAAAACAAATAATAGATAATTCTAAAAGTCTCTAACAGTAATAATAATAATAGCAACAGTCCTTCAGGTCACAGCAGCAGAGGTGGAGCTTGGTTCAGACCATTATCTCTGCTCTGGTCCAAAGTCAAATGCTAAATACTTCATTTTACTTTGGACCAGAGACAATGTTCTGAACCAAGCTCCACCTCTGCTGCTGTGACCTGAAGGACTGTTATCATGTAGATACTTTTAGAAGTTTATTTGTTTTGTGTGTTTGGATGGATGTGTTTCTGCTAGTATTTATCTATGTATGTATGTATCTAATTCTATCTAATTCACTTACATGCCTACTGTAAATGCTAAACTTCTTCCATTATCTTAATTCAACATGAATACTTTGCGTACTTGTCTTCTTGATGGTTCTCCTCTCCCTCACTGAGCTCCTCGTCATCCACCAGGTGTCCGAACGGCTCGGAGGAGATTGACACCATATTGGAAAGGATGAGCCGGCTGTCACTGCTGGCCGTCAACACCAACTGGTCATGGCTGTGGTTGTAGCGGACGCTCCAAACCCTGCATATATAACACACTGTCAATCCTTCACAGACTGGAAATGAGTAAAAGACAAATATTAGCAACAACAGACATGAAAAGTAGTGATTTGAGTGAGAATATGAAGTGAGAATATGAAGTTCCGGTTTGGCGAGGAGTTCCACAGGGCTCCATTCTCAGTCCACACACTTTTGTGCAATCTGAAGTTACGGTTCTTCCTTTTGGGCATATAATAAAGATAGACAACACCATAGTTATGCAAATGATATGCAAATGATTTTCTGAGGGTCGTTATTTTTTTAGAACTATCAATTTTATATCTTATTTTTGCTGCTACTGGAATTTCTCCATCGAGGGATCTATAAAGTATCTATCTATCCTGGTTTCTGATCTAAGTCCAATATTTCAGCTAATACCTGCTGAAATACTTGTACATGCATTTATTTTCATGTTGTACAATATAACTGTGTAAACAATAAATCCAGTTTACAAAGTAACACTTAGGATCCTACATTTGTCTTTAACGTCTCCAGCATCTTATCCATTTCTTATATTGCACTCCTTCAAAACCACAATTTCATCATCTTTTCAATGCTGCAAAACACATTTCTGTACAATATTAAATGTAAGTAACATTTACAGCACAGAATGGACTGCGGACTGGTTTGGCAGCTCATTCCCACATCCATAGAGGCTGGAGGCAGACCACCCAGGCTGAAACATACACAGAGCGATGCAGAGAAAGCCTATCTCCCGTTCACACACTCATGCCCACACAAGTCATGCAGAAAATGCCGCCTTCTTACAGTGGAATTCACAGCCAAATATGCCTATCTGGGTCTGTGTTCCCGTGCCAATGATGGGGATTTGGGAGCGTGCAGACTACGCCGAGGTTCAGTTCACATGAGTTGGTGATTCTTATCCTAAAACCCCAGTGGTCTCCTCACGCTGCCCTCGTCCTGCCTTTTTCAAACAGGATTTTCACATCGTCTGATCACCAGCGGAGTGTTTGTTGTGCTTTGTGTTTGGAGGGTTTTACCCGGTATTGTTTTATAAGTGTAGATTGTTAAGTTTATGTTTTTGTGAGAAGCAACATCAGCACAAGATTATGAATGACATTAAATAGACATTAAAACAACACCTTTAACAAACCAATGTGTTAATTGTGTATTTTTCCCAAGACTTTCTTCTCAATCAAGAAGAGAACTTGAAGCTTGGAGTTAACGGATTGATAAAGAAGTATAATCATCTTATATCATCTTAGGCCCTGTTTCCACGGAGACGCTGCGACAGTAAAAACTACAATAAGGTGCACAATAATATTAAATAAAATATAAAGATAAGATATACATTATTTGCGCCTGAATGTGATCCAAACGACAGTATCATTTGTCTCTTAAACACTTCCCCCAGTGTTAGAATACATAGTTTGGTGCAACACTGAGACTGTGCTGATCCAACAACACAAAACGAGAGGAACAAAGAATCTTGCCCAAGGACATGAGATTTGACCGACCAACTTTCTAACTTTCTAGACAATCGTTTTTCACAATTAATTGAGATCGACCAATATTGGATTCTACGGCAATCAATCACTGAAATGGGCCAGGCTTCAAATCCTGAACTGTTTAACATTTTTCATTAACCTGCACCTCTCTCCCCGCTCCTCGTCCCTTCATCGGACTGTCAATACTGCCTCCACTCTCGCTCTGTCTGTGAAAGCCTCTGTCTCCATTTCTCTGGGAGCCCGGGGCACAGCTCACAGTGCGGCCCTGGACGCCTCATGGGGGAGAAGGCTGAGGGATAACCGAGCCTGTTGACAGAAAATCAGCCTCGGCCACGCCATTCCCCTGCGCGCTCTTAATCCGCTTCCCGTTAAAAAAAAAGAAAAAACTGTCCCTAATACCCCTAGCAGCCCCGAGGCCAGTTTCTGGGCTGCGCTCCGAAAAATGAGAGCACATAAATACATGTACGCAGAGGGAAACACCCACACACATGTGACGCTGCGGAGATAAGTCCATAACATGGTATGCAAACGCCTCACGACTCTGCAGAAGATAAAGAGGAGACCTTCACCAAAGCAGATTAGCTGACAGTATATACGGCACACACAACGCCTCTTATCGGAATAGATCCATCTGCAGCTGCCATCTACAGTTATGGATATGTTGTGCCTATTCCAGCGTCCTTTTGGAGATAAGCTGTGAAAGTATGTGCGTCTGTGCCACTGTTATCAGGTGCGGCGTGCGGCAGGCGGACAGGCAGGAGTGCAGGCCGGTGTAGACATGCTGATCATCCATTCAGCTCACACAAAGACAGGGAGTGAGCGAGGGACCTCCGTGCACACAGCCGGGGCTCATGCGGTACATTGTGTTCAGCTGCAAGCGCTGCCTGGAGCCTCGCAGAAAGGATCCCAGCATGGGCCCCGAGAGAGCCCGGTCTACTCTGGTCTACTCTGGTCTGGTCCAATCTCTCACAACAGGAGCCTGACTGAGGCAGAAGTGGAATGTACTGCCTTTTATTAATAATAATAATAATAATGCATCGGTTTTATTCAGCGCTTTCTGGACTCTCAAAGTCTCTTCACATCATTATTCGTTCACTCCAAACACAGTGGTGATAAACTACTGTAGCCACAGCTGCCCTGGGGCACACTGAGGCAACCCGTCTGTGCCATGGGCCCCTCCCACCACCACCAACCATTCACACACACACCAGGCTCATTCTAATGTGGGGGAACTTTGCAGCCGCAGCCGCTCGACTGAGGCACCAGGTGTTCCCAGAGGTTAAGTGTCTTGCCCAAGGACACAGTGGCCTCGAACCCACGACCTTCAGGCTCAAAGGCCAATGCTCTACACACTGAGCCCCAAGGTGTTATGAAGGTTGATATGCGTTAGTATTAAAACATCTTCCTGTAAATGTGAGACAGTTCTGTTTCTAAACTGAAGGAATTCATATTTTTATCTTTTAATGCGATCATTTATGATTCTCTTGTTTTGTTCAGAGTTTCCGTGTGTGTGAATTGTGCGACACTAATAAACTTTGCCTTACGTTCATAAACCAATCAACAGGAGAGTTTGATCTGTATCATTTCTAAATCTCTGAAGACGATGAGTTTGTGGGAAACATATTTCTGACATTTGAGATATTTGACCAGATTTCTGAACTGAATGCAAATTATTGATTTTGGATAATTTAACTTTTGAGTCTAAAGAATCAGCTCAAAGAGATCCAAGATTTGCTGAGTTCTGTTGAATTCATGAAATACATTTATAAAATCTGCTTCTGTGGAATGTACAGAAACACAGGTTTATGCAGAAGAAACACACAGAGTCTAATGAGGACCAGAATTAACTAAATTAATAAACACGACTCAATCCCAGAGTGATTCTGGAACATTCACATCACACTGGAATGTTTATCTATATAGCACGTCTTTACAGACCAAGGCACAGACCAAAGCACTTTACAAAGTTCAGATATAGTTCCATTCTCTCCACACGGTGATGACAGAGAGAGGCCTGAACACACTGCTCCATCAAAGCCTTCCTCCAGGTGCTCCGGTTTCCTCTACCACTAAAAACATGCACAACAGTTCAGGGTGAATGAGTGTGAGTGCGACTGTGGGACAACGGATGGAAATTAGCCCAAGGTACAATTCTGACACAACTAAAAACAAAAGTCAGGATGTACAAATACGACTGGATTCCAAAGGTTCAGAGCTTTATAAGGAGGTACAGCAGGATTATATTGGTGGAGCTGAAGTTGGTTGGATGACACTGCTAAAGTACCTCAACGTCTGTTTTGTGTTAGCGACACAGGACCACATAAAAACACACAGCGGGCCGCATTTGGCTCGCGGGCCGCAGTTTGGTCATACCTAAAATAAAAAATAAAAATATATAAATAGTCTGGGGTGTTCCTAAATCACACTGGGAGTTATTGATGAGAGAAAACAGATTTAAAAAGAGGAGGCAGGAGTGGCAGAGTGTATATCAGACATGAGTGGCCCTGTGTGGCTCAGTTCAAGGCCGTGCTGTGCCAGACTCCGGCCTCGTCTGTCACTGACCTGTATGTGTCCTTTAGCCCCTGACTCACCAGTGGGAGTGCTCCTCCAGGGTCTTGACCGGCTCCTGGACGTTACGAACGTCCCAGAACTTGACCTTGCAGTCGTCGCCACAGCTGGCCAGATAATACTGACGATTGGGATTGAAGTCCAGGTCACGAACCAGCTGTCCATGGGCGTTCTCGATACAGTAGATCTGACTGGGGGAGACAAAAGACCGGGTTAGGGGCAATGAAGACAAGACGGATGAGTGCGGACAGGGAAATTGGGATGGAGGGATAAGACGGAGAGGTTGCAGCCGGGTGGGAAGGCGATAAGAATATGACAGGACAAGAAAAGGAGATATGAGGCAGGTGTAGGGCATGATTCACCGGGTCCACACCGGCCAGAACATTCCCAGGCTAAATCAAAGTGCTCTCTGTCGGGGTGTGTCAGAGAAGGCCAGCCGCAATAAAGAAACCAAGCCTGGTGCTGGTAAATTATAAAGACAGGCCTCGTAACCACACGCAGCCTTGGGTTTCTGTGTGAGCGATGTTAACTGACGTGAGAGAGACACGGCGCTGTCTGAGCCCGTCCACTCTCTGCTTCACACACGGCCATAACGACCAGCTCTATGCAGTTCAGTGAAAGGACTGGGGGACTATCAAGTGTCCAAGAAGCCTTTGGAGAAGACACATGGTCACTGCACCATTGATGGTTTGTTGGGTCTGTGACTGTGGGGTTTGGTGAGCAAGCAAAGAAAGGAGACTAGAGAGAGACCAGAGAGAGGCTAGAGAGAGACCAGAGAGAGACTAGAGGGAGGCTAGACGGAGACTAAAGAGAGACTAGAGAGAGACCAGAGAGAGACTAGAGGGAGGCTAGAAAGACCAGAGAGAGACTAGAGAGAACAGAGAGAGACCAGATAGAGACTAGAGGGAGACTAGAGAGAGACCAGAGAGAGACCAGAGAGAGACTAGAGAGAACAGAGAGAGACCAGATAGAGACTAGAGGGAGACTAGAGAGAGACCAGAGAGAGAGACTAGAGGGAGGCTAGAAAGACCAGAGAGAGACTAGAGAGAGACCAGAGAGAGACTAGAGAGAGACCAGAGAGAGACTAGAGGGAGGCTAGAAAGACCAGAGAGAGACTAGAGAGAACAGAGAGAGACCAGAGAGAGAGACCAGAGAGAGACTAGAGAGAGACCAGAGAGAGACTAGAGGGAGACTAGAGGGAGAACAGAGAGAGACCAGAGAGAGAGACCAGAGAGAGATTAGAGACTGGCTGAGATACAGGACATCTCGTACTTGTCTGCTGCAAACTGGAGACTTTTCCAAAGTGGTTTTACTGCGAGTGACAAATGACATGAATGGTTGTTTATCTTAAACGTTTCACTTCGATTGAGGAGTTAAACAACAAGTTTTTTAAAGTTAATGTTAATGTAATCAGGGATTATGCATGTTATATCAGGGACAAGTAAAAAACACAGAGTAGCAGCAGCAGTAGTTCATCAATCAGGGTCACAGAATGGAAAGTGATTTGGATAAACTAATTAAATCTACAGCGTTGCCGTGGCGATAAACGCAACATAAAACCACAGTGGGTTTGTTTTGCTCATTTCCTCTGCAGGCTAGCCCGGCTTAGCCCCGTTTGGCTCGGCTTGGTTCAGCAGAGGGGAACGCCTCAGTGTTGCGGCCCAGCTGGAAGCCAACAGCAGAAAAAGAAGTGCTCTAGCTGCAGTCGCCCCCACTGATCACGTTAGGCAATTAACATGCTAATTAAAAATCTCATTAAAAAAAGGGGAAGTGTAGGAGAATGACCTGGGGCACACCGCTGGGCTTCAATTAGGTCAAGACAATCTCAGGAGGCTTTGGTTTCAGTCTGGAGCTTCACGTGGTCAATGTTTCTGTTCTGCTTCAAACTGCCCTCGCTTCTCGCTTTGCCACTTTTCTGCTGAACAAACTATCACCTGTTAGTTTCCATGGAGATGGGTTCACTGTTCTTTGAAATTAGCTTCATTAAGAATAACATTTGCATTTAAACTTGTCAAGACAGTAGCGATCTGAAGTGAGTAAGTAATGATTCTTTATATAGCGCTGTGAGATTTCATAACACTTTTAAGCAACTTTTGTTAAAGTTAAACTCATCATTCTATCAATGTGCAGAAGCCTGTACTTTTCCCTTGTTGTGTCTATCTGAAGGCCAAGCTACATGGCACCGTGGAAGCTGCTGATTGGAGGTCTCCATGCCAACGCTCTGTATAATACACTTGCATTCTGTTGTTCGTGTTGTTCGTGCTGTCTCTACCATCGACAATAAAACATGTCTTCTGTCGGAATTAAAGACGCGATCCCAGACTATGTCATCTTCTTCAGCGCCTTTCACAGTCAAGAGTCACAAAGAGCTTTTGTCTCTGACTCGACACAGAGATGGAGCAGGTCACCTACAGGGGGCGCTGCCAGATCTATTATGCATGTTTTTAGTGGTAGGGGAAACCGGAGCACCCGGAGGAAACCTATGCAGACACGGGGAGAACATGCAAACTCCACTCAGAAAAAGCCCTGTTCCGACCGGGATTCGATAACCACTCAGCCACCGAGCCAGTACTGCCCTGAAGTGTAAGGTTCCCACTTTTAAACTAGAATTCAAACTTAGATAAATATATTTGATTAAAAATCAGGTAGGTCAAAAAAGACATTTATAATATTTGTGGCAAAATGTGGTTGAAGCTTTTTCATAAAGTATAAAATAGTTACAATGTGACTCTCCAGAACAGATTCAATGCATGCGGTTTACTTCGTACTCACATTGGGCCTCATGTATGGAACTGGCGTACGGCCAAATCAGGGTAAATGAGGCGTACGCAAAAAATGTACACTTTTCGGCATTTATCAATCTGGACGTGAGCTGTCGTAAAAACGGGGAGTGTTTTGAATATTTCTAGGCGTGACTTTCATAAATACGCATGTTTTCACCGCAGCATTTATCAACAGCCGCGGCTGCGTACAGATATGTGCGTATCTCACACGTTCATAAAGCCCGCGTTCAGTCTGCCGTAAACAGAATATACAAAAAAAATATACACCCTTTTCTGCGCAACTTTGATAAATGAGGAAATACAAACCCTCCCTAAACAGAGGAGGATTAGGATTAGTTTTGCCTTGTATCTTTGACGATCGTTAGACCTGCACTCAACCGAGCTCTCATCAGACAAAAGGTCAGTGACATGCTAATGAGGAAGGATCGTTAGACCTGCACTCAACCGAGCTCTCATCAGACAAAAGGTCAGTGACATGCTAATGAGGAAGGATCGTTAGACCTGCACTCAACCGAGCTCTCATCAGACAAAAGGTCAGTGACATGCTAATGAGGAAGGATCGTTAGACCTAACAGGATCATTGAACCTAACAGAATAGCATACAGATGATGCTAACTGAAGCACAGATGATGCTAACTGAAGTACAGATGATGCTAACTGAAGTACAGATGATGCTAACTGAAGTACAGATGATGCTAACTGAAGTACAGATGATGCTAACTGAAGTACAGATGATGCTAACTGAAGCACAGATGATGCTAACTGAAGCACAGATGATGCTAACTGAAGTACAGATGATGCTAACTGAAGCACAGATGATGCTAACTGAAGTACAGATGATGCTAACTGAAGCACAGATGATGCTAACTGAAGCACAGATGATGCTAACTGAAGTACAGATGATGCTAACTGAAGTACAGATGATGCTAACTGAAGTACAGATGATGCTAACTGAAGTACAGATGATGCTAACTGAAGCACAGATGATGCTAACTGAAGCACAGATGATGCTAACTGAAGCACAGATGATGCTAACTGAAGCACAGATGATGCTAACTGAAGTACAGATGATGCTAACTGAAGTACAGATGATGATGCTAACTGAAGTACAGATGATGCTAACTGAAGTACAGATGATGCTAACTGAAGTACAGATGATGCTAACTGAAGCACAGATGATGCTAACTGAAGTATAGATGATGCTAACTGAAGCACAGATGATGCTAACTGAAGTACAGATGATGCTAACTGAAGTACAGATGATGCTAACTGAAGTACAGATGATGCTAACTGAAGCACAGATGATGCTAACTGAAGCACAGATGATGCTAACTGAAGCACAGATGATGCTAACTGAAGTACAGAGGATGCTAACTGAAGTACAGATGATGCTAACTGAAGTACAGATGATGCTAACTGAAGTACAGATGATGCTAACTGAAGTATAGATGATGCTAACTGAAGCACAGATGATGCTAACTGAAGTACAGATGATGCTAACTGAAGTACAGATGATGCTAACTGAAGTACAGATGATGCTAACTGAAGCACAGATGATGCTAACTGAAGCACAGATGATGCTAACTGAAGCACAGATGATGCTAACTGAAGTACAGATGATGCTAACTGAAGTACAGATGATGCTAACTGAAGTACAGATGATGCTAACTGAAGTACAGATGATGCTAACTGAAGTACAGATGATGCTAACTGAAGCACAGATGATGCTAACTGAAGCACAGATGATGCTAACTGAAGTACAGATGATGCTAACTGAAGCACAGATGATGCTAACTGAAGCACAGATGATGCTAACTGAAGTACAGATGATGCTAACTGAAGCACAGATGATGCTAACTGAAGTACAGATGATGCTAACTGAAGTACAGATGATGCTAACTTAAGCACAGATGATGCTAACTGAAGTACAGATGATGCAACTGAAGTACAGATGATGCTAACTGAAGCACAGATGATGCTAACTGAAGCACAGATGATGCTAACTGAAGTACAGATGATGGCTAACTGAAGCACAGATGATGCTAACTGAAGCACAGATGATGCTAACTGAAGTACAGATGATGCTAACTTAAGCACAGATGATGCTAACTGAAGCACAGATGATGCTAACTGAAGTACAGATGATGCTAACTGAAGTACAGATGATGCTAACTGAAGTACAGATGATGCTAACTGAAGTACAGATGATGCTAACTGAAGTACAGATGATGCTAACTGAAGCACAGATGATGCTAACTGAAGTACAGATGATGCTAACTGAAGCACAGATGATGCTAACTGAAGTACAGATGATGCTAACTGAAGTACAGATGATGCTAACTGAAGTACAGATGATGCTAACTGAAGTACAGATGATGCTAACTGAAGTACAGATGATGCTAACTGAAGCACAGATGATGCTAACTGAAGCACAGATGATGCCTAACTGAAGTACAGATGATGCTAACTGAAGTACAGATGATGCTAACTGAAGCACAGATGATGCTAACTGAAGTACAGATGATGCTAACTGAAGCACAGATGATGCTAACTGAAGCACAGATGATGCTAACTGAAGCACAGATGATGCTAACTGAAGTACAGATGATGCTAACTGAAGTACAGATGATGCTAACTGAAGTACAGATGATGCTAACTGAAGTACAGATGATGCTAACTGAAGTACAGATGATGCTAACTGAAGTACAGATGATGCTAACTGAAGTACAGATGATGCTAACTGAAGTACAGATGATGCTAACTGAAGTACAGATGATGCTAACTGAAGCACAGATGATGCTAACTGAAGCACAGATGATGCTAACTGAAGCACAGATGATGCTAACTGAAGTACAGATGATGCTAACTGAAGCACAGATGATGCTAACTGAAGCACAGATGATGCTAACTGAAGTACAGATGATGCTAACTGAAGTACAGATGATGCTAACTGAAGCACAGATGATGCTAACTGAAGCACAGATGATGCTAACTGAAGTACAGATGATGCTAACTGAAGCACAGATGATGCTAACTGAAGTACAGATGATGCTAACTGAAGTACAGATGATGCTAACTGAAGTACAGATGATGCTAACTGAAGCACAGATGATGGTGACCAACATTTGTTTAGAATAATCCCCGTACGACGGAGAGCGTACACAAACTTATAGAACATGTCGCAGGCTATTACACTAGAGCTTATTTTCTAGCGTACGTAACTGACCTTCAGAGGAATTTAACAAACCACACAGTGTCGTTGACCTTTTGTAGAAATACATGTTATTTGTGACTCGATGCATACGCTGCAGATGAAAGGACATTTGTGACTGTAATGTTTGGAACAATCTGAATCATGTTAGAAAAATCAATAAAAACACAATTTAGCCATGGTTTATAGCAGCCACTCTTTCCCCAACACAATGTGTACCTTTTGTCAGGACATCACAAAACACAGTTCTCAAAAGGTCGAGCGGCCAATCCAAAAAGATTTACAGTTTGACCGGTTTTCAGTGTTGTCATCATTGGTTTTGTGGTGCGCCGAGAGGTCAATTCGTAAGAGAAGCCAGTAATTTATTTACAGTGTGTGACTCTCAGGTAAAAGGCGTGACCCGGGGCTGTAGGATGCCTGGTGTCGCGCCCATGCCGCCGTGGAATAGGACGCGCCCGGCCCGTGAAGAGGAAATGGAGCAGGAAATTGGGTTAGAGTCGCTGCTAACTCCCCTCTCTCTCACGTCTCTGAACGATTCCAACTCACGGGTCCGCGTACACTCCCTTTTGCCCAGTTAATAGTGAAGGGACTGGGGATGTTTTATATGTGTTTGTATAAGGCCGGGGATTATGGCGGCGGCCGCAGTAAGCCTTCGCACACACGCCACAGACGACCACGGAGAAGGCTGAGTGATGGGGGGACAGGGGACTCATTACACACACGGTTAGCTGCAGAAGATGGACACACAACTGTACACGCACAGATATACACACACAACTATACACGCACTAATATACAGGCACAAACATACACGCACATATACAGTGGGGCAAAAAAGTATTTAGTCAGCCTCCGATTGTCCAAGTTCTCCCACTTAAAATAATGACAGGTCTGTAATGTTCATCATAGGTTCACTTCAACTGTGAGAGACAGAATGTGAAAACAACAGGAATTCACATTGTAGGATTTTTAAAGAATTTATTTGTAAATGATGGTGGAAAATAAGTATTTGGTCAATAACAGAAACTCAACTCAATACTTAGTAATAGGGCTGGGCGATATGGCAAAAAAAAAAAATCTCCGATTTTTTCACACCAAATCCGATTTCCGATTTTAATCGATTTATTTTTTTCTATTTAAAAACAAACTACAACTGACAAAGAAATAGATTTTCCTTTATGCAGTTCAATCTAAATCCCCATGGAGCATAAGTGTAACAGGAATTAAGCCTTAAAACATGCTTGTAAACGAGATGGCTCTGCCATTGTAAACAGTGAAAATTTAGCTTAACAGTTTTATAATAACTTCACTTACAATGACACTATGCACCTTCAAAATAACTTAAATCACACAAACAAGGCCCATCGCAAATATATCAATCCTATTAAACACATGCATTATTTACATGAAATATCACATTTTTAAAACTGATTACTCAAAATAGAAATGTTGTAACAGACAGTCTTTTCCAAAAGCCTCCTCGGGTTTTCATGCTTGTTCTTTCAACTGTGCCTGAGTAACTGTGCTGTAGTACAACGCTCGGTCCAGCTGGTGGCGCTAATACTAACTTCAGTGACTCCCGCATTGTGCGAGCTTCCTGTTTACATTCTGATGCTGTAGCTAACAGCTACTGTAGCTAACAGCTACTGTAGCTAACAGCTACTGTAGCTAGCAGCTACTGTAGCTAACAGACAGCGGGGAACACGTTGTTTGTATCAGAGCAATGAGAGCAATGTGTGAGACGTGTCTTTCCCCAAAGTGCAGCGGCTCAGTGGGACACGAGTGTGTGCGCGCCACGGACACGGGAGTGCGCTTTGGAATAACGAGCGTGAAAGATGTGGCGTACGAACATAGCGACCGGAGCCTGCGTGCGTGTGTGTGTGTGTTCTGGCGATTTAAATAAAGTCTGATTCTTGAACGTTTGAAGTGTTATTGCAACAGCACCAACTGTGAGAGCGAGCATCAGGCCAGAGGGAGACTGTTAGCATTAGGTTAGCTTCAAAATGACTGCTCAACACCATAGACCCGCGGTTAGCGCGTTAGCGCTGTAGTTCTGCGATGGAGAAAATAAAAATCGAATTTTTAAAAAAAGAAATCGCCCTAAATGTAAAACTCGAATTAATGATTAAAATCGATTAATCGCCCAGCCCTACTTAGTAATATAACCTTTGTTGACAATAACAGGTCAAACGATTACTATAGGTCTTTACCAGGTTTGCACAC
Source organism: Knipowitschia caucasica (assembly GCA_964034765.1). Taxonomy (NCBI): domain Eukaryota; kingdom Metazoa; phylum Chordata; class Actinopteri; order Gobiiformes; family Gobiidae; genus Knipowitschia; species Knipowitschia caucasica. Next base: position 1,084,123 of record OZ035834.1, on the reverse strand, counting down.
ACAGTAGCTGGTATTTTGGCCCATTCCTCCATGCAGATCTTCTCGAAAGCAGTAAACATGGACTTTTAACTCCCTCCACAGATTTTCAATGGGGTTGAGGTCTGGAGACTGGCGAGGCCACTCCAGGACTTTCAAATGCTTCTTACGGAGCCACTCCAGGACTTTCAAATGCTTCTTACGGAGCCACTCCTTCGTTGCGCGGGCGGTGTGTTTGGGATCATTGTCATGCTGGAAGACCCAGCCACGTTTCATCTTCAAAGCTCTCACTGATGGAAGGAGGTTTTGGCTCAAAATCTCACGATACATGGCCCCATTCATTCTTTCCTTAACACGGATCAGTCGTCCTGTCCCCTTAGCAGAAAAACAGCCCCAAAGCATGATGTTTCCACCCCCATGCTTCACAGTAGGTATGGTGTTCTTCTTCCTCCAAACACAACGAGTTGAGTTTATACCAAACAGTTGTACTTTGGTTTCATCTGACCACATGACATTCTCCCAATCCTCTGCTGTATCATCCATGTGCTCTCTGGCAAACTTCAGACGGGCCTGGACATGCACTGGCTTCAGCAGGGGGACACGTCTGGCACTGCAGGATTTGATTCCCTGTCGTCGTAGTGTGTTACTGATGGTAACCTTTGTTACTTTGGTCCCAGCTCTCTGCAGGTCATTCACCAGGTCCCCCCGTGTGGTTCTGGGACTTTTGATCACCGTTCTCATGATCATTTTGACCCCACGGGATGAGATCTTGCGTGGAGCCCCAGATCGAGGGAGATTATCAGTGGTCTTGTATGTCTTCCATTTTCTGATAATTGCTCCCACAGTTGATTTGTTCACACCAAGCTGCTTGCCTATTGTAGATTCACTCTTCCCAGTCTGGTGCAGGTCTACAATTCTTTTCCTGGTGTCCTTGGACAGCTCTTTGGTTTTGGCCATAGTGGAGTTTGGAGTCTGACTGTTTGAGGCTGTGGACAAGTGTCTTTTATACAGATGAGTTCAAACAGGTGCCATTAATACAGGTAACGAGTGGAGGACAGAAGAGCTTCTTAAAGAAGAAGTTACAGGTCTGTGAGAGCCAGAGATCTTCCTTGTTTGAAGTGACCAAATACTTATTTTCCACCATCATTTACAAATAAATTCTTCAAAAATCCTACAATGTGAATCCCTGGATTTTTTTTCACATTCTGTCTCTCACAGTTGAAGTGAACCTATGATGAACATTACAGACCTCTGTCATTATTTTAAGTGGGAGAACTTACACAATCGGAGGCTGACTAAATACTTTTTTGCCCCACTGTATGTGTTCAGTTCATCTTCATCCAATCAATAAATGCATCTAAATTTATCGAGCGCCACAAATCATCATATAAAACATGAATATCACCATTAAAAACACAATTAAATCACATCATTAAAACCATTAAAACAAGCAATTAAAATCACCATATCTAATCTTTTTAAAGAGACAGTGTACAGAGACCATGGCCCTCATATGTGAAACTTGCACAGAAAAGGGTGTAAATTTCAGGTGTAGATTCCAAATACGAAAGATCCAACGTGGGATTTACGAACGCGTTGAGATCCGCCCAGATCTGAGGTACGCACCTGCGGCTGTTGGTAAACTGCCCAGCGCCTGAATTCCAACATAATTACGTATATATTAAGTCACGCCTATAAATATGCAGCAACCGCCTTTTTCACGCCTGTTATTGCGACAATTGAGAGGAAATGTACACCACCTCCAGACTTGTGAATATTCTGTGCGTACTGAGTTTCTATCTGCAGTCGCTGGTTACAGAGAAATAAATACTAATAAACACTATGAAAGTGCATCCATCTGTTCTCTACCGACCACAAAACTGCTAATTATAACCGCAGATGCAAAAGAACACATGACCCCACAAACCACAAAGAGAACATTGGCGTTTCCTCCTTCTTTAATTACTGAGCTCACTCTCAAACCACGCTAAAAATTGCGGCGACAGTACTGTAGCTCAGTTGGTAGAGCATTCGGTCCTAACGGTCTTGGGTTTCAATCCCCCAACAAGACCTCCTCCACCGACTCCCTCTGATGCCTGCCTGTCGTTGTGTTCCTGGCCAAGACCCCACTTTGACCCCACTTTGCCTGAAGCCCCCACTGAAGCATCAAGGTCTCACCAGGAGGATCAGTGAGGGACTGGTGCTCTGTCAATTAGGACATAGCAAATGAAAATGAGTCCCCGGCCGTCCACAAAAGACCAATATCCCACTGTGGCCCCAGAGATAATAGTTGGCCAACAAAAAAATTATTGCAATATCTGATTTTGAAGTCGTCTAAAACCAACACAAATAAACAAAGATGTCTGTCTGGAAGTAGTCAGACTGATGTAGGTCCTGGGGTGCTCTGTGGGGGTCCAGGGGTGCTGTATGTAGGTCTTGGGTGCTGTATGAGGGTCCTGGGGTGCTGTATGTAGGTCTTGGGGTGCTGTATGTGGGTCTTGGGTGCTGTGTGGGGGTCTGGGGTGCTGAAGTGGGTCTTGGGTTGCTGTATGTGGGTCTTGGGGTGCTGTATGTAGGTCTTGGGGTGCTGTATGTGGTCTGGGTGCTGTGAGGGGCTGGGTGCTGAATGTAGTTCGGTTGCTGTATGTGGGTCTGGGGTGCTGTATGTAGGTCTTGGGGTGCTGTATGTAGGTCTTGGTTGGGGTGCTGTATGTAGGTCTTGGGGGTGCTGTATGTAGGTCTTGGGTGCTGTATGTGGCTTGGGTGCTGTATGAGGGGGGTGCTGTATGTGGGTCTTGGGGTGCTGTGTGGGGGTCCTGGGGTGCTGAATGTAGGTCTTGGGTTGCTGTATGGGGTTTGGGTCCTTGGGGGTGCTGTATGTAGGTCTTGAGGTGCTGTAATGTGGGTCTTGGGGAGCTGTATGTAGGTATTGGGGTGCTGTATGTAGGTCTTGGGGTGCTGTATGTAGGTCTTGGGGTGCTGTATGTGAGTCTTGAGGGTGCTGTATGTAGGTCTTTGGGTGCTGTATGTAGGTCTGGGGTGCTGTATGTGGGTCTTGGGGTGCTGTGTGGGGGTCCTGGGGTGCTGAATGTAGGTCTTGTGGTTGCTGTATGTGGGTCTTGGGTGCTGTATGTAGTCTTGGGGTGCTTGTAGGTATTGGGTGCTGTATGTAGGTCTTGGGGTGCTGTATGTAGGTTCTTGGGGTGCTGTATGTAGGTCTTGGGGGTGCTGTATGTAGGTCTTGGGGTGCTGTATGTAGTCTTGGGGTGCTGTATGTAGGTCTTGGGGTGCTGTATGTGAGGTCCTTGGGGTGCTGTATGTAGGTCTTGGGGTGCTGTATGTAGGTCTTGGGGTGCTGTCTGTAGGTCTTGGGGTGCTGTATGTAGGTCTTGGGGTGCTGTATGTAGGTCTTGGGGTGCTGTGTGGGGGTCCTGGGTGCTCTGTGAGGTTGATCCTGCTCTGTGGAGTGGGTCATGTGACAGTGAGTGAGAGCTCCGGTGCTCAGGCTCTAGAGACGGTCTTTCTCTGACATTTGCAGATATGATATTCTGTGAGCCGCTAATCTGAGAGGATTACAGCAGGTACACGGCTCACGGTGGTCCAACAAACTGATGTGGGATTATTTAAAGTGACTGTCTGTAAATTCAAAGGCTTTTCTCTGAATATGCAGGAAACAGCAGCAAATCCTAAGTAGCTTTGAGACAGTGCTTGCTTTGTTTCTAGCTGTAAATGTTGTTGGAGTAGAGTGTTCTCGGTTTTGAGATGTTTAAAGCTTGGGAAATCTTTTTGTATCCAAAATCCGGCTTAACTTCTCCACAACAGTATCTCGGACCTGCCTGGTGTGTTCCTTTGTCTTCATGGTTCTCTCTGCTTTAAACAGAACCCTGAGACTATCAAAGAGCAGGTGCATTTATACGGAGACTTGATTACACACTGGTGCATTCTATTTATCATCATCAGTCTTTAGGGACAACATTGGATCATTCAAAGATCCTCACTGAACTTCTGGAGTGAGTTTGCTGCACTGAAAGTAAAGGGGCCGAATAATATTGCACGCCCCACTTTTCAGTTTTTTATTTGTTAAAAAGATTTTTGTGTTTTGTTTTTTGTTGTTGTTGGTTGGTGGGGGGGTTGGTGTTTTGGGGTGGTGGGGTTGGGGGTGTGTTGGTGGGTTTTTTTTGTTTGGTTGTTTTTTTTGGTGGTTTGAGTGTGTTTTGGATGTGTGGTTTTGTGTTGTTTGTTTTTTTTTTGTGTTTTTTTTGTTGTATTTGTTTTTTTATGGTTTTTTTTGTGTTGTATTTTATTGGGGGATTGTTGGGTGGTGGTGTTGTAGGTGGGGGGTTGTAGGTGGGGTTTTGTTGGAGGGGTGTGTTGGGGTTGTGTGGTTAGGGTTTGTGTTTTGGGTATGGTGGTGGTGGGTTGGGTTATGTGTGTTTGTTGGTGTGTGGTATGGTGGTGGGTTTGTGGGTGTGATGGGATGTGGGGGGGGATTAGGAGTTGATTATAGATAGGGGGGAAAGGATTATGGATAGTGGGGTTTGAATATGTTTGTATATTAATTAATTAAGATTGTTATTTTTATAATTAATGATAAATTTTAGATTTGGTAGTTTGGGTTGTTGTGGGGTGTGGTGTTATTGTTATTTTAGTGGGTTTTTTATTATTTATATGTGTGAATGGAAGATTGGTGTTTGTATGAGTGTGTTGTGTTGTTTAATTGGTAGGGTTAGTTTGTGTTGAGTGTTGAGGGTGTGTGGAGTTTGTGATGGTTGAGGGTAGGTTTTGGGGGATTTAATTGGGGGATTGAGAGGGGTTTGGGGGTTGGGATGTTAAAGGGATTTATTAGGGGGGGTTTGGTTTAGATGAGGATGATGGATTTAATGGTAGGGGAAAGGGGGGAGTGATTATTTATATTGAGTTAAGGGGTAAGGTTGAATATGGGTTATAGATGAGGGGTGGGGGGGGGAAGGAGATTAATGATAGTGTGTTTTGGTGAGGTGTGGGTTGAAATAATTTTGGATGGTGAGGATGGGGGTTTGTTAGGGATGTTGTGTGATTGGAGGGTGGGGTGGTTTTGGGATTGTTGTTGTTATATATGGGTTGTGGGGATGGGGATTATTAGATTATTGAGAGTTTAGGGTGGGTAAGTAGTATTTGATTTATTTGTTTATATATTATATATAGTGTGTATGGTAGATAAGATTTTTTTTATTGATTTTAATTAAGGTTGTTTTTTTGTTGTATGTTGGGGTTATTTAATGTTGGATTAATTGTTGAGTTGTGTGGGTTATGTTTTTTTTATGATTAGGGTTATGGGTTAATGATTATATTATATATGTGGTTGTGTATGAGGTAGTGGTATGGTTAGTGATGTGTTTGTTGTTTTATATTTTTGAGGTAGGGTAAGGGGAGAATTTTTGAGATTGGGGAAGTATAATAGAGGTTAATTTGGTGAGATAGTAGAATTAATTTTGTTATGAGAAGTAGGAGGGAGAATGGTTTAGAAATGTGATGGAAGTATGTAAGGAGTATGGGTTTAGAGGATGGTGATGGAATGTATTTAAGGAGTAATTGTTTAGAGAATTGATTGGGAAGTAGGTAGAAGGAGTAAGGGTTTAGAGGGGAATGTTGGAGAGTTTGAAGTGGAATGTTAGAGATTGGTTGTGTTTGGTAGAAGGTAATGGGGTTAAGGAAGTTTGAAGTATGGGTAGAGAGGTTATGGTTTAGAGGTATGGTGATAGTGGAAGTAGGGATGTGGTTTGTTTAAGAATGTTGATGGAATGGTATGTAGAGTGGTAATTTTAGAGAAGGATGGGATGTTTGTAGAGGAGTATTGGTTTAGAGGAAGTGTTGATGGAAGTATGTTGAGGAGGTATTGGTTTAGAGGTATGGTAGGAAGTATGGTAGTGGTGTAATGGGTTTAAGGAATGTGATGGGAATATGGTAGGGATGTATGGGTTTAAGGTAGGTTGGGAAGTATTAAGTAATGGGTTAAGGAATGTGGAATATGGGTGAGGGTTATGGTTTAAGGGGAATTTGATGGAAGTAGTGGTAGAGGAGGTGTAATGGTTTAGTGGAATTATGGGATGTTTATGTAAGGAGGTAGTATGGTTTAGAAATTATGGAAGAATGGTTTAGGAGGTAATGGGTAGAGGAATTTGATGGGAAGTATGGGAGAGAGGTATGGTTAGTGGATGGTGTTGGTAGTTGGGTAAGGATGGTTTTGGTTTAAGGAATGGATGGAGATGATGTAGTAGTGAAGTTGTTGGGTGAGTGGAATTGAATTATTTGATGGTATAGGGGTGTGGAGTTGTTTTGGGGTTTGGGATGGGGGGGATGTGGTTGTGTTTTTTTGTGGTGGGTTTGTTGTGGTGGTTTTTAGGTTAATTGGTTGGGGTGGTTAGGATTAATTTGGGATAGGATAATTAGTTGGAGATTTTTGGGAGTTTGAGTAGTGAGTTTAGTAGTGTGAGTTTGGTAGTTATAGATAAAAGTGGATGTAGTGTTGTTAGTTTGTTGTGTGGGATTGTGTGTGGTGGTTTTAGTATTTAGTTTTGTTTGTAGTATATTAGTTTGGTTTGTTGTGGTGGGTTTAATGTTGGTTTTGTTGGAAGTTGTAAGTTGGTGGGTGAGATATGTTATAAGTTATAGAAGGATTATTTATTGGTAGGTGTTAGATGATTTTTTGTTTGGATTGATGTAAGTGATTATTTTTTTATGATTTTTAATGTTTTTTTTGGGTGAGTTAATTTTTTGGGTTGGGTTTTGTTTTTTTTTTTTTGGGATTGGGGGTTGTTGGTTGTTTATTTTTGGGTGAGTGGGTATAGGGATTTATGAATTGGATATGGTAGTTTTTTGTTTTTAGTTGTTGTTGTTTATGTGTGAGTTTTGATGGTGTGTGTTGTTGTGTTTGTTGTGTGTTGGTTGGGGTAGTTTGTTATTGGATTTTTTGGTTGGTGGGATTTGGTTAGTTTTTTTTGGGTTTGGTTGTATTTTGTGAGTGGTGGGGTTTATGGTTTTTTTATGTTATTGGGTAGTGGTTTTATGGTTAATTTTTTGATTGGTGAGTGTTTATGGGTTTGTTTTTGTGTATGTTGTGGGTTATGGTGTTGTTAGTTTGGGTGGTGTTTTTTTTTGTATTGTGTTGGGTGAGTGTGTATATGATATATTTATTATTTGGGTAGTGTTTTTTTTGGTTAATAAGGATTTGGGTGTGGGTAGAAGGGATATTTTATATGTTGGGTGGTGTAGGTTGTTTGGATGGGAGGTTTATGGTGTAGGGTATTTTTGGAGGGGTAGTTTGTGTGTTTTTAGGGTTGGGGGTGTAGGTGTGATTTTGGGTGTGGGTGTTTTTATGGTGGATGTTTGGGGTTGGGTTTGTGAGTATTGATGGGGTTGTGATGTGTGGTTTGGTGATGGTTTTTGTTTTTGTTGTTTGTGTTGGTTTTGTTTGTGGTGGGGTTTTTTTTGTTGTGTGTGTTTTTGTTTGTGTTTTTGTTTTGTTTTGTGTGTTTTTGTTTTTAGTGTGTTTTTGTGTTGTGTGTTGTTTGTGTGTTGGTTTGTGTTTGTTGTTGTTGTTGTGTGTTTTGTGTGTTTGTTGTTGTTGTTTGTGTTGTGTTTTTGGTTGTTTTCTTGTGTGTTTGTGTTGAGTGTGTTGTGTTTGTGTATTTTTTTTTGTTTGTTTTTGTTTTGAAATGGGAGTAAAGAGAATGTTATATGTGTGAGTTAGTTGATTGTTGTTTTTAATGTGAGTAGAGTGGAGTGAGTGAGAGGGTGATGTATGTGGGGTTTTTTTTTAGTGTAATATGGGGAATTTTTATGGAGATTGGTTGGATATTTTGTGTGTGGTTTTTGATTTTGTTTTGTGTGGGAGGTTGATGTTAGGGGGGTAGGTGTATTGGGGAGATATTTGGGTAAGAATAGATGATTTTGGTATGATAATATGGTAGGATAATTGGATATGATTAGAAATGAGTTTGATTTTAGGGTATGATTATAGGGTATGATAATTGGGTATGATAATAGGGTAGGATAATTGGTATGTTTGTTGTAGATAATGGATATGATTATTAGGGTATGATTATAGGGTTATATATAGGGGGTAGATAATTGGATGATAATGGGGTAGGATAAATAGGGTATGTTAATAGGATATGATTAAGAGGGTATGATATTAGGGTATGATAAGAGGATATGATAATAGATATGATTATGAGGATATGATAATGGTGTGATGTTTGGGGGAGGATGTTGATGTGGTAATGGAGTATTTATGTAAGGAAGATTAGTTGGAGAGGAAAGGGTGGGGGGTGGATATTTTTTGTATGTTGGTATGTGGGAAAGAAAAAATTATAGGGATGTTATGGTTATGTTTATTATGTGGGTTTTGGGGTTATGGTGTGGGTTTGGTTTGTGTTTGTTGTGTGTAATTTATTATTTGTTGTGTGTTGGGGTGAGGTTGTGGGTGGTTTTTGTTTTGGATGGGGATTGGTGTAGAGTGTGTGGGTTATGGGGGTGATTTATGGGTAGATATATAGATAGGGAATGATTATTGGTTGTGGAGAAGGTGATAATGGAAATTTTTGGAGAAAATTGATTTGTGTGGGTTTATTGTTGGATATATTAATTGAAAGAGAATGGGTATTTTTGGATGGTATGTGATGGTGAGTGTGGTGTGTTTGTTGTTGAGGGGTGGTGTTGGTTGTGTTATTATTGGGGTATTGGTTGTGGGGTGTTTGGGTTTGGATGGTTGGTAGTTATGTGTTTGTTTTTGTTGTATTTATATATTTTTGTTGTTGTAAGTGTAATTTTTTAATTTTGGTTGTTTTTGAGAGTTAGAGTATGTTTTTTTGTATTAGGTGTGGGTTAGTGTTTTATTTAGGATGGTATTTTAAGTAGGGATGTTTTGGTGTGTTTGATGTGGGGATGGAGTGTTTATTGGGTTGTTTGTTGTTTTGTTTAGTTTTTTGAAAGTTTAGAGTTAGAGAGTTTAAGTAAGAGGGAGGTTTAGAGTTAAGAGGGAGGTTTTAGAGTTAAGAGGAGGGTTTAGGTTTAATGGAGGTTTAGTTTAAAGGGAGGTGAGAGTTAAAAAGGTTTAGAATTTAATGGAAGGTTTAGATTTAAAGAGGGTTTAGGTTTAGAGATGTGTAGTGTTTTGGGTGTAGAGTTTTGAGTGTTTTTGGTAGTGTGTATTGAAGAGGTTTAGAGTTATAGGAGTGTATAGTTAAGGGAGGTGTAGAGTTGAAGGAGGGTTTAGAGTTATGAGGAGGTTAGAGTTGTAGAGGAGGTTTAGATTATGGAGGGTTTAGATTAAGGAGGTTTAGATGTTAAGTGTTAGTTGGAAGTGTTTAGTGTATATGAGTTTAGTTTGATGTAGGTTGAAGTTGATAGAGGAGTTTAGATTGAGAGAGTTTTTTTTTGAGGTTGTTGTGTTAAGGAGGTTTAGAGTTTAGGAGTAATGTTAAAGTGGTTTAGTATTTAAGGAGGGTTAGAGTTAGAGTAGTTAGAGTTGGTAAGAGGAAGGTGTTTGTGTTATGTGAGGTATTATGTGTAGGTTGTATGTTTTGTGTTTTGTGTTGTTGGGTGTGTTGTGTTAGTAGAGGGGGAGAGTTGTTGTGTTTTGTGTGGTTTGTGTGGTTGGGTTTTGGGTGTTTGTTTTTGGGGTGTGGTTATTAAGTGTTTTGTTGTTTTGGAGGTTTGAGTTGTGGTTTGTTAGTAGTGTTTATGTGTTGTTTATGGAGGTTTAGTTTTATTGTTTTTTTTTTTTGTGGTGGTGTAGAGTTATAGGAGGTTGTGAGTGAAGGAGTTTGTGTTGAGAGGAGTTAGAGTTAAGAGGTTTGAGTTTGATGGAGGGTAGATGTTTAGTGTGGTGTTGAGTTTTGTGTTTGTTTGTATAGTGTTTGTGTGGAGTGGATGTTTTGTGTTTTGGTGGTTTGGTTGTGTTTAGTTTTATAGAGTGTAGAGTGAAGGTGGTGTAGATGTAGATGGTATATGGTTTAGGTAGGTGTATTTTGAGGTTTTTAGTTGAGAGGTGGTTTAAGTTGATGAGATGTTAGTTGTAGGAGTAGATTGGAGAGAGGTTTAGAGTTAAGAGGAGTTTAGATTTGGGTGTTTAGTTTTAGTAGGGGTGTTGGTAAATGGATGTTTTGTTGATGGTGGGTGTGTGGTGTTGTGTTGGGTGTGAGTGTAGAGTTTGTAAGAGAGGGTTTTGTGTTGAAGAGGAGGTTTAGATGGAATGGTGTTTTGGTGTTGTGAGGTGGTTTATGAGTTAAGGGGGTTTATAGTTAGAGGAGGTTTAGAGTTGGAGAGGAGGGTTTAGAGAGTTAAGAGGTTTAGAGTTGGAGAGGTAGGTTTTAGAGTTAAGAGGGTGTTTAAGTTTATATGAGAGGTTTTAGTTAAGAGGTTTTAGAGTTGAAGTGTGTTGTGTTAATTGAGGTTTATGTGGATGAGGAGTTTAGTTGTTTAGAGGTGATATTTTGTTAGGAGGTTTTGATGTGAGGTGGTTTTGAGATGGTAGGTTTTAGAGTGAGAGAGTTTAGAGTTAGGGGAGGTGTGTTTTGTGGTGTGTTTGTTGTATGAGTGTAAGTAGGTGGTTAGTGGTTGAAGGTTTATAGGTGAGAGGAGGTTTAGAGTTAAGGGTGGTTTAAGTTGTAGTGGTGTTTTGTGTTAATGGTTTTGTGGGTTTGGTTTGTGTTAAATTGGGTGTTTAGAGTTTGGAGGGTTTAGATTAAGGAGGTTTAGAGTTTGGAGAGTGGTTTTTGTGATGTGGTGTTGTTGGTAGGGAGGTTAGTGTGATGTGTTTAGTTTTGTTAGTTTGTGTTATGGGAGGTTTAGATTGAAGAAAGGTTTAGGGTTTAGAGAGGTTTAGAGTTAAGGGTAGTAGAGTGGAGAGGAGGTTTTAGTTAAGAGGTTTTAGTTTTTGGATTTTAGTTGTAGTGAGGTTTAGGTAAGGAGGTTGAAGTTGAAGAGTTTTAATTAAGAGAAGGGTTAGGGTAAGGAGGTGAAGGGTTGGTGGTTTGAGTTTAGGAGGAGGTTTAGAGGAGGGGGGAGTGATATGGGGGTTGTGGGAATGGATGGGGGGTTTAGTAGAAGTTAGAGGTTTTGAGTATGGATAGATATGATTTGATATAAGATTTTTTTGGGGGTGGGTGGTGTATTAGTAGTTGGTAATGAAGTAGTTTTTGATGAAGGAGTTAAGATGTTGGAGTATGATATGAAGGATATAAGAGGTTGAGTATAAGAGAAAGTGAGATAATGAAGGTGGTATATAGGATAGGGTGTTATAAGATAAGTGAGTATTAGTTAAGGTGTAGGGATGAATGAGATATTAGATGATAAGATATATATGGATAGTATATGTTGTAGTGTGTGTTGAAGATAAGGATATAAGATAAGTGAGATATAGATGAAATGTGGTGAAGTTGAAAGAGTTTTAAGAGGTTGAGTATTAGTTTAATGAGTTTTTTTGAATGAGATAAGAGAAGGAAGTATAGATGAATGAGGATTAGATGAAGATTAAATGGAAGGGAGTATAAGATGGAAGGATATGAGATAAAGTTTTTGGAAGAGGAAGGAGTAGAAATGGAAGTTTGGTAGTTAAGGATATAAGTTAGGAGTATAAGTTGGTTGGAGTATTGATGTAGGATTAAAGAGGAAGTTTTATGAGGGAGATGTATAAGAGAAGGATTGGAGAGATGGGAATATATGGGGGGATATGTTGGTATTGTGTTTGTGGTTGTTGTGTTTTTGATTGATATTTGTATGATTAATATAGATTTTGGGGGGGTGGGTTGGTTTGGGTGGTTGGGTGGGGTGGTTTTTGAGGTTGGATTGTTTTTGGGGTGTTTGGTTTTTTGTTTGGGTGTTTGGGTGGGTTTGTTGGGGTGGGTGTTGGGGTTGGTGGGTGTGTATATGGGGTAATGGGTTTTTGTAAAGTGTGATTATTGGGGGTTTATGTATTTTTGGGGAGAAGTATGAGTTTTTTAGTTTTTTGTGTTTTTGTTGGGTGGATAGTGTGGTATTGGTTTGGTTGGTAGTGTTGGGATAAGTGTGGTAAAATGGGAGTGAGAGGGTAGGAGTAATGTTTGTGTGGGGTTTTTTTTGTTTATAGTGGGGGTTTATTTGGTTTGTTGGTTTTGTGGTTGGGGAGTATTAATTTTGATATATGGTTGTTTTTTTTTATTTTGATGTTTTATAGTGATTAGTGTTGATTGGGAGTGGATTTTTTTGATTGGTGGGAATGGGTGGAATGTAATGAAGTTAGTTTAGTGGGTGTATTATATGAGGGGGGGAGGTTGATGTATGGAAGTATGTGGTGGTGTTGTATATATATATATATATATATTGATGGGTGATGTAATTGGTTGATGATTGAGTTTAGTAAAGAAGATGTATGGATGTGTAGGGGTTTGGTATGTGGGGGTATGGGATTTTTTTTTTTTAGTGATTGTGTTTTTTGGTAGGGGTGGGGGTTTATGTTATTTAGGGGGATATTATGGTTGTGGTTGGTGTGGTGTTTTTTAGTTGATAGTTTGGGTATATTTAGATTGGGATGGAGGTTATTTATATTAATAAGTATGGAGGTGGATTATGGTTGTTTTGGGGTTTTGTTGGTGTAGTTTAGTTTGGGAGATTATTGTATGTTTGTTTTGGTTGTGGTGTTATTTTGGTTGGGTTGTTGTTTTGTTGGGTTATATGGATGATGTGTTGGGGGGGGGTGGTTGTGTTTGTTTGTGTTGGGGGGTGTGGTTGGGATTATATTGATGTTGTTTTTTTTTGTATTTTGGTTTATTAATTTTAGGGTTTTGTTGATTTTTTGTTGTTTGTGGTGAGGGGTTTTATGTTGGGGTTTATGTGGGTTTTTGTTGTTTGGGTAGGTTTATGGGATTTTTGGTATGTGGGGTGAGTGGTTGTTGGTATTGTGGGTGATGGATGAATGGTGATGTGGTTGGGTGTTGGGGGGGGGGTGATATGTTGTGTTTTTGGGGGGGGTGGGGGGTTGTGGTGTTTGTGGTGGTTGATGGGGTGTTTGGTTTGTGTGGGTTTGGGTTGGGGTTTGGGGTGGGGGTGTTTTGGTTTGGGTGGGGGGTGTGTTTGTGTGGGGGGGGGTGTGTGGGTGGAATTTTTATTTGGGTGATATTGGTTGTTTTTTTGGTGTTGGGGTGGTGTGTGTGGTGGGTGTTAGTAGGTTTGATTGGGTTGGTTTGGTTAGGGGGGTGTTGTTTTTGTTGTTTGATTTTTTTGGTGTGTTGTGTGTATTGGGGTAAGTTGGCTTGGGGTTGTGTTGGTTTGTTTTTGTGGGTAGGGGGGGGTGTGGTGGGGTTTGGGGTTATTGTTGTGGTTGGTTTTTTAAGGTGGTATTTGTATGAGGTGGGTTGGGAGGGTGTTTTTGGTGGGGATATGTTTTGGGGTTGGTTTTTGTGTGTTTGGTGTGTGGTATGGTTGTTTGTGTTTGTTATTGGGTAGTGTTATAGTTGAGGTAATAGTATGATGTTAAGGTGGAGGTGAAGATTGTGGATGGAGATAAAGTGTTGATATTAGTGGGATTTTTTTGGTTGGAGTGGGTTAATGGTTGTTTTGGGGTGTTGGGGTTGGTGTTTGTGTTGGGGTGTAGGTTTTTTTTGGGTTGGTGTATTTGTGGGGGTGGTTGTGTTTTTTGTGGGGTGAGGTTGGGGTTTGTTGGGGTGTGGTGGGTGGTTGGGGTATGTGTTTGGGTGGTTGTTGGGTTGTGTTTTGTTGGTGTTTGGGGGTGGTGGTGGGTGTTGGGTGTGGGTGTTTGGTTGTGGGTTGGTGGGGTGTGTGGGGGGTGTTGTTGGTGTTTGGTGGGTGGTTTGTGTGGGTTGGTGGGGGGGTGGGGGGGTTTTTTTTTTGTGTTTGTGGTGGGTTGGGTTTTGTGTTTTGGGGTTGTGGTTGGTGGTGTGTTTGTGTTGTTGGTTTTTTGTTTTGTTTTTTGGTGGTTTTTTTTAGTTGTAGTTTTTATATTGGATGAATGTGTGATTTTTTTTTTGTTTTTTTTTGTGTGTGTGTTGGGTGGTGGGGGGGGTGTGTGTTGTTGGTGGGGTGGTGTTGTTGTGTTTTTGTTTGGGGAGTTTGGGGTTGTTATGTTTGTTGTTTTTGTGTGAATAGTATAGTGTGGTAAATTTTTTATTTGGTGTATGTTTGTGGTTTTGGGATAGAATAGTATATTGGGTTGGTTGGTGGGGGGGGGGGGGGGGGGGTGGGGGGGGGGGGGGGGGGGGGTTTGTTGGGTGAGGTGGTGTGTTGGGTGGTATTTAGTTGTTTTATATATTTGGGTGGGGTGGGGTGGTTTTGTTGGGGGGGGGTGGTGGTTGATTGGGGGTTAGGTGGTTTGTTTGTGTTTGGGTTTTTGGGATGTTTGGGTGAGTGGTTTTTTTTTTTTTGGTGGTGTAGTTTTATGTAGATTTTTGGGGGGGTTTGTGGGGGGGGGGGGGGGTATGGTTGGGTGGGTGGGGAGTGGGGGTTGGTGAGTTGTGTGTGGTGGATGTGGTAGTGTATGAGTGTTTGTATTTGTGGTTGTATATGGGTTGGTTTGGTGTTGTGGGTGAGGGGTTTTGTGTGTTTTGGAGGGGATTGGATGGTTTTTGGGTGTTTTGTGGTGTTTAGGGGTTGTTTTTAGTTTGGTTTTTATTTGTGTGGTTGGTTAATGTTTGTGTTGATGTGTTTATTGGGTTTGGGTATATGGTGTGTTTGGTGGGTGTTGTTGAGAAGTTTATTTTATGTTGGTGTAGTTTAGGGTAGTTTGGGTGATTTTTTGATTGGATGGTTGATTATGTGGGTGTGTTTTTATTTGTTTATTTAAGTTATGTTTGTGGTTTTATGGGGTGTTGGGTGGTGTGTGGTGGGGGTTTGGGGTGTGGTGGTGTTTGGGTGGTGTTTGGTGGTTGTGGTGGTGGTGGTTTTGTTGTGTGGTGGTGTTGGGTGGTTTTGGGGGTTGGTTATGTGGGTTGGGGGGGGGTGGTGTGGGGGGGGGTGTATTATTGGTTTGTGTGGTTTTGATTGGTAGTGGGGTTGTTGGTGGGGTGTTGTGTGGTGGGGGGGGTGTGTGGGATTTTTGGGTTTGTATTTTTTGGGGATGGGTGGTGTGTGGTGGTGGTGGGTTTGGTGTTTGGGATGGTGGGTTTATGATGGGTAGAAGTTATGGTTTATCGTTGGTATTTTATTTGATAGTGTATTGATATAGTAGGTTATTTATTTTTTTTTTTTTTATGTGTTTTTATTTTGATTGGGGGTGGGTATTTTTTTGGGTGTTGGGTTGGGTGTTTTGGGGTTTTTTGAATTTGGGGGGTGTGTGGAGTGTGTAAGAAAATGGGGTATGTTGAGTAATATGAATTTTTGTTTTGGTGTTTTGAGTTTTTAAGGTTATGGATATATTTATGATTAAGTTAGTGTTAAGGGTAATGATAGGAGATATGGTTTTATGTTTGTTAGAGATGATGATATTATTGTATGTAAAGTAGTATTAATTTTGAATATATAAAAAGAAGTTGGAAAGTTTAATGAAAGAGAAGATGTGAATTTTATAAAGGAAAATTGATATATTAATAAGGGAAAGATTGAAATATTGGAATGAAAGGGTAAATTGAAATATTAATGAAAGGAGAAATTGAAATATTAATGAAGGAAAGATTTAAATATTATGAAAGAGAAGTGTAAATGTAATGAAAGAGAATATTGAAAATAATGGAATGGAGAAGATTGGAAATATTAATGAAAATGAGATTGAAATATATAAGAAAGAGATGTTGTAATTTAGGGTGAATAATGGGTTGGTAAAATAAGATGGAAGGTGGGATAAGGGTGGGATAAGGTAGGTTAAGAGGAAAGAGAAAGTGATAATAGGTTTGGAGAGTTTGGAGGGGGTAGATGTAGAGGGTAATTAGAAATTGGGTTGATGAGAGTGTAATGGATGGGGTGGGGGGATAGAAAGAATTGGAAAGAGGTTGGAGGGGTTTAGAGGGAGATAGATTGTTTAAGTTTAATTAGAGGGGGGAGGGATGAGATGAAGTATTTTAGATGGATGGAGTGATTTTTTTATTTTTGAATGGGGGAGATAGGTGTGGGTATATGATTGAGGAAGTTGAAAGTATATATAGTTGTTTATTTTTGAGTTGATTGATGAGTGAGTAAGTTAAGGGGAGGGAGAAGAGAAAGATGAATTAGTAAAATAAAGTTGGGAAAAAAAATAAAGGATAATAAAGAATAATAAAGATAAATAAGGAGAATAAGAGGGGAAAATTAAAAGATTTGGGTAGGAAATTTTTAAATAGTATTAATAATATTTATGGTGTAATGAGGAAAAAAGGATTATTTAAGAAAAGAATTTATTGAATTATTAAAAAATGATAATATAGAGTAGTTGGGGAATAGAGTAATTGTTTTGAAATTTGGTGAGTATATATTAGATATGGTTTTAGATTATTGTGATTAGAATTTTTAGTTTGATTGGAAATTGTGTTTGAAAGATTATGAAAATGTGTGGAGTAGTTTGTTATGATTATGGTGAGAGTGGGATATTATGTTTGTAAAGATTTAGAGGTGGAGGTTATGGGGGAGGGGGGGGGGTGTGTGTTGGGGGTTGTTGTGAGTTAGGTTGTTGGTTGTAGGGTTTTTTTGTTGGTGGTTTTGTGTTGTATATGTTAGTAATTATGTTTAAATTATTGGTTGTTGTAGTGGTGTTGTTTGTTGGTGTGATTGTTGGTGGTGTGATTGGGATGGATTTTTGTGTGGGATTGTGTGGGTAGTTATAGTTGAATTAGGGGGGTGTATTTTGGTTTTTTTAGTATATAATAGGGGTGTGAGTTTGGGGGGATTTTGGTGGTTTTTTGGGTGTATTGTGGTTGGGGTTTATGAGTTGATTGGAGTTGGTGGTGTTTGGGGATGAGTTGGGGGGTGTATTTGTTGTTGATTTTTGTTTGTGGTTTGTTTGTGGTGTTTGTTTGGTTATTATGGTGTTGGGGGGGGGTGGAGTTGTGTGAGTAGTATTTGTATGTAGGTGGGGGTTTGAATTGTTTGGGGTTTTTGGTGTTTTTTAGGTGTGTTTAGTATGGTTAAATTTAGTGGAGGTTAATGTAGATAGGGATTTGTGGGTTAAAGTATAGGGGGATGTATAGGTTGAATTAGTAGTGTAAATAATAGGTGTAATTATAGGTTTAAGTGGAGTTATATGGTTAATTAGAAGTGTGAATTAGTTGGGTTGAGAATTAGATAGTTAATTAATAGGGGGGATGTGGTAGGTGAAGTATTAGGTTAAATTAGATAGGTTTAATTATGTATTTTGGTGTAATTATGTAGGTATTTTGATGGGTTGGTGAAGTGGGGAGTGTAGAAATAGTTGTTGTGTTAGTTTTGATATTTTTGTGTGGGGTTAATTAATAATGTTTTTTGAGGGAGTGGAGGGGTATGTTAATTTTGTGGGTATTGTGGGATTTTGGTAGTGTAAGTATGTTGCGTGGATTAAAGATAATGATGAGTAGTTGTGTTAGTTTATTTGGGAAGTATGATATATATATAATATAAGAAATATTTATTGGGATGTATGTGGGTTTTGGGGGGGTGTGGTTTGATTTATATTTTAGTGAGTTGGGAGTATTATGATGTTTGATTTTAATTTTTTTTGGATGGGGTAATGTTATTGAGTGTTGTTGTTGTTGTTGTTGTTGTTTGTGGGTGGGTGTTGTTGTTTGTTTGTTGGTGGTGGTGGTTGTTGGTTTGTGTTGTTGTTTGGTTGTGGTTTTGTTTGTTTTGGTTTGTTGTGGTTGTTGTTGTTTGTTTTTGTGTGTTGTTGTGTTGTGTGTTTTGTGTTGTTGGTGTGGTTTTGTTTGGGTTGTTGTTTTGTTGTTTGTTGTGTTTGTGTTTGTGTTGTTTTTTGTTTTTTGTGTTGTTGTGTTTTGTGTTGTTGGTGTTGTTGTTGTGTTTTTTGTTTTTTTTTGTTTGTGGTTGTTGTTGTGTGGGTTGTTGTTTGTTTGGATAGGTATTTTTTGGGTTGTTTTGTGATGGATGGTGTATGGGGTTGTTGGGGTGGGTGTTAAGGGTTGTAATTTGATAATTGTTAGGTTATTTGGTTTTTTGTGTAGTGTTTGTGTTGTTGTTTTTTATGAAAAGATAAATATTTTTATGATTGTTATTTTGTTTAGGGGGTTTTGTTTAGATTGGGATTATATGTGGGAATTGGTATGTTTTTTTGTGTGTGTTTTGGGTATGTTTTTGGGTTTGTGTGGGGGTTGGGGTGGGGGTTTTAATAGTGAGAGATATTGGAGATGGAATAGTAAGTGATGTTTGTTTGGGTTTTGTGTGTTTTTGGAGTATTGGGGGGTGGGTTGGATGTTTTTGTGGTAGTATGTATGGGGGGTGTGGTTGTTGGTTGTTTATTGATTGGATAATGTTTAGAAAAGAGAAATTGTTTTATAAGTGGTGATGAGTTTGTTTGATTATATTTGGGTGGTTTTATTGTGTGTGTGGTTGTTTTTTAATTTTGTTTTGGGGTTTTTTATTGGGTTATTGGAGGGTGTTTGTGTTTGTGGGTTTGGGGTTGTTAAGTGGTTTAGATGGGGGATGGATTGGTGTTGGGGAGTTTGGTGGGTTTTTGGGGGTGTGAGGGGTGTTTGATTTGGTTTGTTGGTTTTTGTTGGTTTTTTGTTGTTGAGTTGTTGGTTATGTTTGTTTAAGTGGGATGTTAGGGTTTAGGTTTTTTATTTGGTTAGTTTAGTTGGGTGTGTTTGTGGGATTTGTTTTGTGTTTTGGTGTTTGTGTTGTGGTTTTGTTGTGAGATGTTTGGGGGGGGGGGGGGGGTTTGTGTGGGGTGGTTTGTTGTGATAGGGGAGGGGTGGTGGTAGTGGGTGAGGAGGGGGGGGATTTTGGGGTGTGGGTTGGGAGTTTTTGAAGTGTTTGTTAGGGTTGTAGTGGTGTTTGTGAAGGGGGTTGGGGTTTGGGGGATATGATGGTTAGAATGATGAGTATGAGTGAGTGTGTAGTAGGGATGAGTAGTAGTGAGTGAGTGTTGAGTGAGTGAGTGAGAGAGTTTATGAGTATGATAGTGATGAGTGAGGTGAGTAGTGAGGAGTGAGTAGTGAGTTAGTGATGTGTAGAGAGTGATTTGTGTGTGTGGTATTGTGTGAAGGATAGGTGTAGGGAGTTGAGTGATGTAGAGAGTGAGAGAGTGAGTGAGAGGAGTGAGATGATATGAGTGAGTTGTAGAGTGATGAGTGAGGAAGTGAGAGTAGGTGAGTTTGTGGTTTAGGTGGGATAAGGTTTATGTGAGTGTAGGTTGAGGTGGTGGGTTGGTGTAGTGATGATTGTAGATTGTGTGTGGTGTGATGTTGTTTAGGGAGTGGGTAGTGAGGGGTTTTTTTGATGTTTAGGGTGTTTTTTTTTGAATTTTGGTTTTGTAGGATTGGGGAGGGGGTATTATAGGGGTTTTGATGTAGATTGTGTGAAAGGTGTGGATTTAGTATGTTATGAGGATTTATGGGGTGTGGTTTTTAGAGTTGTTTTGGTGGGGGTATTTTTTTATTGAATAGAGTTAGAGAGAATATGAGGGATTGAATAGAAGATGAGTATAGATAGTAAATAGTAGTTAATAGGTATAGGTGGATTGTGTATTATTGGGGGTGGAATTAGGGAGTGTAGTGTTTTTTTATGTTAATTTAATGAGGGATGTTGAGTTTGTGAATGAGTGGGGTGTTGTTAGTTTATGATTATTGTTAGTGGTGATGGTTTATGGGTTTGGGGTGAGTTTGGGGTGGTGGTGTATATATGAAAGATGGATAATTGAATGTATTATGAAATAAGTTTAGTAGAAGGTGAAGTATTTTATGTAAGTGTGTATTAAGATAAGTGAGTATAAGTATGTGATATTTAGATGAAGTAGTATAGATGAAGGTGTTTTAAGGGGTTATGGTATATTAATGTGTGTATATTTGTATAGTTTTATTATTAAGATGAGGAGTTTTTAGATGAAGTTGTTTGATAAGGTGAAGTGATATAAATGTGTGTGTTTTTGGATGGGAATTTTTTTATGATGATTGATTTAGATGAGGTTATTTTTAAGGGTAGTGGGTATAAGGTTGTTGTTGTGAGTGTTTGAGGATTGTGTTAAGTGATTTTTTTTTTTAAGATAAGGTGTATATGATGAAGGTGGTTTTGGGTAGTGTAAGTGATAGGTTTATAAGATGAGGGAGTAGATTATAGGTGGATATAAGGTGATATTGATATGTATTTGATGAATGTGAGTAGATGATGAGTTTATTTTTTATTTTGGTTTTTTTTGTTGGGTGTATTGTGGTATGTTTTTTTAGGTGGTTTGTGGTTGATGGGGTAGGTTTTTTTTGAAGTGAATTTATGATGATATGGAGTTTAAGGTTGTGTGTTTTTTAATGAATGGGTTTTTATGTTGTGTTTTTAGATGTTGGATGTTATTATGATGAAAATGGTGTTAAGAGGAGGGATTGGAAATGAATGATTTTTAGTTGGAGGAGTGAGGTGGTGGGTTGGGTTGTGTGAGTGTAGTAGTGAGGGGGTATATTGGAGAGGGGATGATTTGTGGGGGGTGGGGAATGGTTTTTTTTTTTATTTTTGAAAGAAGATTAAGGAATTTTAGGTGTTATGGGGGTTTGTTTTGGTGGTGTTGGATGGTATATTATTGTGTGAAATGTGTAATTGTGTAAAGAAATTGTGAGGTGAAAGGAAGGAATAAAAGTAGATAGTGGGGGGGGTTTAGGAAGTAAAAGATGAAGAAATTAAAATGATAGAAGGAATTAGGATGAAGAGGATAAATTATTATAAGAATAGATAAAAAGATATGGAGAAAGAAAATGAATGAAGTTTTTGGATTGGTTATTTAGAGAAGATGAATGAAGATAGTAAAGGGGGGGGGGGAATTTTAAGAGATTGTAAAAGTTTGTTTGAGTGATAAGTGGGTGGGGGTAATATTTTAAGAAATATTAGGGTTTAGTGTTTTTTTTGTGTTGTGTGAATAAGGTGAAGATTATGGGGAGGAGTGAGAGTTAGAGAGGATATGGATAGTGGGGTATGATTTTATTTGTGAATTATTTAGAGGGGGTGTGTTGGTTTTTAGTAGTTGAGGAGATTGAGGGGATAGTAAATTTTTATGTGGGGTGAAGGATAAAAGTGTATTGTATATTTTTTTGTGATTAGATAAATGGGAATGTTTTGTATAATTTGTTAATGTTTGGTAAGAGAATAGGGTTATGGATGTATTAATATGGTATTATATTGGGTATAAGGAAGGTTGATGGTAGTTATTGTTTGGTGGTTGGTTTGTTTGTTATTGGTGTAGTTTGTGTTTAGTGTTTATGGTAGGTAAGTTTATATTAAAGGAGGATTGAATATATATTAGAAAAGAGTAAGTGTATTATTAAAGAAGAGTTAGGTGTATATTAGGAAGATGAAGATAAGGTGTAATTAGGAAGAAGAGGTAAGTGTGATATTAGGAGAAGAGTAGAGGTTATATTAGGAAGAAGAGTAGAGTTATATGTAGAAGATGATAAGTTATATTATAAGAAGTAGTAGAGTTATATTAAAGAAGAAGTAGAGTTATATAAATTAAAGATGAAGTATGGGTTAATGAGAAGAAGAGTAGAGTTATATTAGTAAAGGAGTAAATGGATATAAAGAATAAGGAGTAGATGTTATATGGTAAGAAGATGAAGGTAAGGGTTAATGTAGAAGCAGAGTAGAGTGTATATTAGAAGAAAGAGTAGAGTTATATTAGGGGGGAAAAGATAATTATTATTTATGGGTAGTGGGATGTGGATGATATTTTTAATGTGTAATAAAATGTTTTGTGAAGGTAAGAAAGTTTGAGATTTAGTGAAGGTTTGATTTGGAAAAAAATATGTAGGGGGTTGGGGGTAGTGAGTATGGAAGAAGATGATGGAAAATATGAGGATAGTGTGGTGATAATAGGGTTATGTTTTAGAGGGGTGGTGTGGTGGTGGTGATGGGGTGGTGGGGTGTGGATGGTTGTGGTAAGATAGTTTTGATATTTGAGTGTGTTTTAGGGTGATGTGGGTTTTGTGTTGTAAAGGTTATAGTTGGGGGTTGTTGGTATGGGGGGTGTGTTAGTTGAGAGGTTTAGTAAGATAGGGTTTATTTTTTTGGGTTAGTGGGTTGTTGTTGTTATGGTTTGGATAGGTTTGGGTTAGAGGATATGGGTTGATAGATTATTTTTTGTTTTTGTATTAATGAATGATTATTATTTGTAATAAATTTTTTGGTGAAGGGATTTGTGTAGGTTGGTAGTATATAAAGGGGGGAAATATTTATATGATTGTGTTTTTTTTTTGTAAAAATAGGTGTTGTGAGTAGGGTGATGGAGAGGATAGGGTGGGGGGGTGATGGGATGGAGGGAGTTAGGGTGGTGATGGAGGGGGTTGATTTGGGTTGTTGGGGTAGGTAGGGTTATGTTTTTGATTGGAGGTATGTTGTGGGTTGTTGTGTGAGGGGTTTTGTATGTGTAGTTTGTTGTGGTTGAGTGGGAGGGTGGGATTAGGGGTGGTATGTTTTGGTTGGAGTTGAGAGGTGGTGAGGGTTTGGTGTTGTTTTTAATTAGTTGTTGTGTGGTTTGTATGTTTTTAGGGGGGGTTTAGTTGAGTTTTATAGGTTAGTATGGGAGTGGTAGTAAAAGAAGAAAGTAGATATGGTTTTTTGTGTTGGGGGTTGGTTGTTTGTTGTTTGTTTTGTTTAGTAGGTATGTTTATTTTGATGGTTTTGTGGTTTTTGGGTTTTTTTTATTAGAGTGGGTTAATTTGTTAAGATGTGGGGGGATGTATGTGGGGGAAAGGGGGTGGGTGTAGGTGGTGGGGGTATGGTTGGATTTGAGTTTGTTTTTAATTTAGAATATGTTGAGTTGTGGGATAGATTTTAAGATGTGGTGAGAGGTGGAGTGGGTGTTTAGTGAATGTGGGTTGGAATGTTTTGTGATTGTTATATATATAATATATATATATAGATTTATATTAGATATATAGATATATATATTTATTATATTATATTTTTAGTGTGATTGGATTTGAGTTATTTGTTATAAAATTGAGATATGTATGGATGAGTATTGGGGAGTGTGGTGAAGGGGAGGGAATTGATTGAATTTTGTTTGGTGGTGTATTTAGAGTTGTTTTAGGGGGTGTAGTATGGGTTATAGGAGGGAGGGTTTTGGTGGATTATGGGGTTGATAGTTAATGGTTGATATGAGGGGTGTTAAAGGTAATTGTGTTGGTTGAGGAGGAGGATTTAGTTGAAGTTGTTATTTTAAATGAATTAATGATAAAAGTGAGGTGGTTTGGATAGAATAATAGTAATGAAGTTATGGGGATGGAGAATAGAAGTAAAAAAGTTGGGAATTTAATGTTTAAGAGGTTTTGTTAATTAGAGATATGAAGAGAGTATGAATGTAAGGTATTGGTTAATATTAGGGGATAGAGAAATTAATAATTGTTGTTTGGGGGGTGGGGGTGGGGTTGTGGTTGGGGAGATTTGTGGGTGGTATGGGTGAGTTGTTTTATTTTTGTATAGGGGAGTTTTGGGTGTGTGTTTAGGGTTGTTATGTTTGTTATATTTTTATGTTAAGGATAAGGGGGATGGGATGGGGGGGGGATTATTTTGGGGTAAGTTGTAAAGGATTATTGTTTAATATGATGTGTATATTGGGAGGTGGGGGGGATGGATGTGAAGGGTGGGGATTTTTTTGGTAGTGGATGATTGGTGTGGGGGGGGGAATTGGGTGTTTTTTTGATTTTTTTGGAGTGGTATTATAGTATGAGAGTTAGTAATGATTTTGAAGGTTATAGATGGGGGGTGGTATATGATTAATTTAAATGGTATAATTAGGGGGATGTAGATTGGAATAATGGAGTTTGGGTAGTTTAGAGGAGAGTTAGTATGGAATTTTTGTTAAATTGTGTTTAGTTTGGGGTTGGGTTGAAATTTGGTTTTTGTATTTATTATGATGTTTGTTTTTTGTAGGGTGTGTAAATTTAAGGAGGGTGGTTTGTTATTTTTAATGGTTGTTTTGTTGGAGTGTAGGGTTTGTTTAGATTGATGATAGGTTTGTTTTGGGTGGGGTGTTTTGGTAGTGTGATTATTTGGGATAAGTGGTGAGTATGGTTGATTGTGGGTGTTTTGGGGTGTTTTTTTTTATTTGGATTGGGTGTAGTGGTGTTTGGGTTAGGTTGGTGTTTTTTAGTTTGGAGTGGATGTATAGGGTAGTGTTGTGAGGGGGTTATGTAATATTTTGTTGATTGGTGGGTTGTTGGGGGGGTGGTTGGGTGGGTGTGGGGGTGGGGTTGGGGGGGGTGTGGTTGTTTTTTTTTGAGTTTTGTTTTTGGGTGTGAGTGATTGTGGAGGGTTGTTTGTTGTGGTGTTTTTGGGGTTTGGGTTTGGGGGGGTGGGTTTGTGTTGGTGTTTGTTGGTTGTTGTTGGTGTGTGGTGTGGTGTTGGTGGGTGGGTGGTGTTGTGGGGTTTGGTGTTGTGGGGGGTTTGGGGTTGTGTTGTGTGTTGTGGGTTGTGTTGTGTTGGTGGGGGTTGTGGTTAGGGTGGGTTGTGGGGGGTGGGGGGGGGTTGGTGGTGGGGGTTGTTATGGTGGGTTTGGGTTTTGGGAGTTTGTGGATTTGGGTTTATTGGTTTGGTGTGTATTGTTGTGGGTATGTTTGGTATGGTTTTGGTTGAATGGATTTATGGTTTTTATATGTATAGAAAGAAAATTTATAGAAGATTAGATAGTTTGTGTAGTAAATATGGGTGTGTTTTAAGGGTGATGTTTAGATAGTATATTTTTATAAGGGAGGTGAGGTGGGTTATTATAAATGAATAAGAGTTGATGAAGTTTGATGTGTTAAGTGATAGGGGTAGAGTTATAATATTTTTTATATGTGTTATAATATAATAAGGTGATAGGATAGAATATATGTGAGGGATAGAGTGGTAAAGTTGGTTTTATGGTAGAGGGGTATTTATGTATTTTATTAGTGGAGGTGGGGAATTTGTAGAGATTGGTTTTGATGTTAAGGAGAATTGGTTATTTGTAGATATTATAGATGATGGTTATAATGGTTGGGAAGTTGATGTAGTGAGAGTTGATGGTAGATTATATTTTTAATTGAAGGTAGTGTATATTGGGAAGATGTATTTGGTATTTTTTTTGGTTTTGAATAGGGGTTTGGGGTATTTAATAAGTGAGGGGGGGGTGGATTGTGGGGGAGTAGGATTGTTTATGGAGGGTATGATGATGTAAGGGAATTAATGATGTGTTATGGGTGGGGATGGTAGTAGAGTTGATTGTTATGTGTGGGTGTATTTTTTTTTTATATAGTTGATTTAGATTAGGTTTTAGGGTTAAAGGGTTGGATATGGAGGTTTTTATTGGTTGGGGGGGATGGGTTGGGAGGTGTGGTTAGTTTAGGGGGGAGTGGAAGGGTAATTTGGGTTTAATTGGGTTGAAGTTTTTATTTGTGTTGGATGGAAGTGAAGGATTTTTGGTGATAGTAATTGGGGTGTGTTTTGTTTGTTGGTGATGATGGGGTGGGAGAAAAGTGTATTATAGGTAGAAGATTAAAGGTATTTGGGGGTGGAAGATTATTATTGAGTGTTGATATAATAGATTATATGTGATTGTTATTTATAGGGTAAGATGTTTGGGGTGGAGGGTGTTGTGGGGTGATGTGGTGTGAGTGAGGGTGTTTTTTATTGAAGTATGGTTTAGAGAATAGAGTTAATAATGTAGGTAGGGTTAAATTAAGTGGTAAATCTAGGGGTTAAATGGGTATTAGTTAAATTTGTGTAGGGGGGTTAAGATTAGGTGAGGGTTAATGGAGTATGTGTATAATAAGTGATTTAAATGTAGTAGTTAATTGGATTAGGTTAAATTAGTATTAAATGTATAGGTTTAATTAGTAGGTTAATTATTTTTTTAGGTTTAATTAGTAGGTTAATTTGAGGTTGAATGTAGTAGGTTAAATTATTGGGGTGGTTGAATTAGTAGGGTGGATTTAGTGAGGGTGTGAATGTATAGGGTGTAAATTATAGGGTTGAATTAGTTGGTGATATTTAGTAGGTGTAAATTAGTTGGTGGATGGAGGTGGATAAATTAGTGGAGGTTAAGGTATAGGTTAATTAGTAGGTTAAAATTAGGTATTGAATTAGTAGGTTGAAGTAGTGAGGGTTTATATTAGTAGTAAATTAGTAGGTTAATTAGTGGAGGGTGTGAATTAGTGAGGGGTTTAATTAGAATGTAATAATTGATTAGGTTATTTGAATGAGATAGATGGTGTAGATTTGATTTATAAGGTATTGGGTGAGATGATAATTTTTAATTTAATTTGATGTTTTGGTTTTAGAGTATTGAGTTATATTGGGTTTTTTTTTGGGGTGGTATTATAGAGTTGGTATTATTAGGTTTGGGTATTATAGTTGTATATTTTGGGGTTTATTATGAGGTTTGTTTTATTTGTTGGGGTATTTTATTGTTGGGTTTTATTTGGTGGGTTTTTTTTTGGTTGGGTATTATATTGTTGGGTTTTTTTTGGGGTTGGTATTAATTTAGTGTTGGGGATGGTTTATAGTTGGGTTTTTTTTGTGGTATTAATGTTTGTTGTTTAGTTTGTTTGGGTTTTATTAGTTGGGATTATTGTAGGTTGGTTGTTGTGGTTGGTTTTTTATTGTGTTTTTTTGGTGGGGTTGTTGGTGTTGTTTTTTTGGTGGGTTTATTTTGGTTGGGTTGTTATTTTGGGTTTTTTTGTTGTTGGGTTTTGTTTGGTTGGTTAGTTGTGGTGGGTTTTTTTGTTAGGGTGGGTTTTTTTTGGTTGGGTATGGTTTTAGGTTGGGTATGGTGGGTGGGGGGTTGTTGTTTGTGTTTGTTTTGTTGGAGTGTTTTTGGTGGGGGTTTGGTGTGGTTGTTTTTGTTGGTTTGGTTGGTTGTTTTGTTGGGTGTTGTTGGGGGGGAGTTTGGTGGTAGGTGTTGGGGTTGTATTTGTGGGGGGTTGGGTTTGGGTGGTTGTATTTGTTGGGTTTGTTTTTGGTGTGTTTGTTGTGAGTTTGGTATTATGTAGGTTTGGGTATTTTTATATGGGTGGTTTTTGTTGGTGGGTTTGGGTGGTTGTGTTTTGTGGGGTGTATGAGTGGTGGTTTTTTTTGTTTGTGTTGGTGGTGTGTGGTGGTTTGGTGGGGGTATGTTTTGGTGGGGAGTTGTTGGGGTGGTGGGGTGGGGGTGTGTTTGGTGTTTATTTTTGGTTTATGGTGGGGGTAAGGTGTGGGTGTTGGAGTTTGGGGGGTTGGGTGTGAGGGGTTGTGGGGTTGGGGGTGTTTTTTGTTTTTTGTTTTTAGGTTGGGTATGTTTATTGTTGTTGGTTTTTGGGGGGTATTTTTTGGTGGGTGTTTTGGGTTGGTGGGTGTGGGATTTTTTTGTTGGTTTGTTTAGTTGGGTTTGGGATTTAGTTGGTTTGTTTTATTGGGGTTTTTGGGTGGTTGGGGTTGTTTTAGGGTGGGGTGTATTAGTTGGGTATGTATGTTGTTTTGTGATGTGGGTGTTTGGTGTTGGTAGTTTTG
>OZ035834.1:1011571-1044071 GCA_964034765.1 Knipowitschia caucasica | reverse complement strand
ACCCAAGTCCCACTCTCTCTCTCTCTCTCTCTCTCTAACCCAAGTCCCCCTCTCTCTCTCTCTCTCTCTCTCTCTCTCTCTAACCCAAGTCCCACTCTCTCTCTCTCTCTCTCTCTCTCTCTAACCCAAGTCCCCCTCTCTCTCTCTCTCTCTCTCTAACCCAAGTCCCACTCTCTCTCTCTCTCTCTCTCTAACCCAAGTCACACTCTCTCTCTCTCTCTGTCTAACCCAAGTCCCCCTCTCTCTCTCTCTCTCTCTCTAACCCAAGTCCCACTCTCTCTCTCTCTCTCTCTCTCTCTCTCTCTAACCCAAGTCCCACTCTCTCTCTCTCTCTCTCTCTCTAACCCAAGTCCCCCTCTCTCTCTCTCTCTCTCTCTCTAACCCAAGTCCCACTCTCTCTCTCTCTCTCTCTCTCTCTCTCTCCTCTCTAACCCAAGTCCCACTCTCTCTCTCTCTCTCTCTCTCTCTCTCTCTCTAACCCAAGTCCCCCTCTCTCTCTCTCTCTCTCTAACCCAAGTCCCACTCTCTCTCTCTCTCTCTCTCTCTCTTTTCTAACCCAAGTCCCACTCTCTCTCTCTCTCTCTAACCCAAGTCCCCCTCTCTCTCTCTCTCTCTCTCTCTAACCCAAGTCCCACTCTCTCTCTCTCTCTCTCTCTCTCTCTCTCTCTAACCCAAGTCCCACTCTCTCTCTCTCTCTCTCTCTCTAACCCAAGTCCCTCTCTCTCTCTCTCTCTCTCTCTCTCTCTAACCCAAGTCCCACTCTCTCTCTCTCTCTCTCTCTCTCTCTCTAACCCAAGTCCCACTCTCTCTCTCTCTCTCTCTCTCTCTCTCTAACCCAAGTCCCCCTCTCTCTCTCTCTCTCTCTCTCTCTCTCTAACCCAAGTCGCACTCTCTCTCTCTCTCTCTCTAACCCAAGTCGCACTCTCTCTCTCTCTCTCTCTCTAACCAAAGTCCCACTCTCTCTCTCTCTCTCCTCTCTCTCTCTCTCTAACCCAAGTCCCACTCTCTCTCTCTTGCACACAATCACACACACACGTTTGGGCAAGCACAACTAGGAGGACACATCTCCCTAGCACACCACACACACACATACATGTACACACACAGACACACACACACACACACACACACACACTAGTACTACATGCCTGTTAGCTAGCCTAATATTATTCAAAGGCTGTGGGCTCCTGGTGAGCCGGCAATGACACACAGCTGGTTCCCCACAAAGTAACACAATGCAGGTTTTCATCATTTCTCTACAAAGACATTTTGGACTTAGACAGAATGGTTATTACCACTCACACTTTCATACGAGGACACTTGCACATGCGGTACAGTTTCCACTATAATGAACTGTATTGTCTGTCGCTGGGACTTTGATCATTGTGTCAGAACAGCGGGACGTCGCAACTATTTAAAATTCAACAGTTTAGACTTTCCATTTTTCCTGTTGGTTAAAAAATCACAGTTTTACAAAACCAACTCCTTTAAACCGCTGCGATTGTGGCGAGGTAGTCGGAGGTTGTGGGAAAACATGTGAGATATTTGTCATTACCACATGGTTCTGTGTGGCGCTGGGACCGGACTCCGAGGCCGGGGGAGAAACAACTAAAACATCCTGAAATTTCTGTCGTGTTTTTTTAAGGACCGCAACAAAGTAACGCACAACTGGGAAGTGAAAGCAAAATGTAGCATTAGTTTGTTCAAAAAGAACAAAGGGCGACAGTGGCTCAGTGGGTAGGGCGTTGGTCTTTGAGGGTTCGATCCCGCCACGACCAGGGTCCCGGCTCAAAAGTGGCCAAAATGACGTGCGCTGACATGCTGCATACCACTCTGGGCGTTTTTTCAGAATTTTTTTGAGGGCGGGACCACTCGCGGCCATTTTGGATAGCTCCAGTAGAGCACTATTTTTGGCCCATTAGTTAGAACGGCGGAGATAGGCGGGACTACGTCCGTTAATATTTACAGTCTATGGCCACAACCCATGTCCCTGGGCAAGACACTTAGCTCCACTTTGCCTGAAGCCCCCGCTGAAAGATCAAGGCTGTGTCCATTCTCCGTGGACCCCCCACCTGCAGGAGGATCACTGAAGTTAACAATCTGGTCTCGCTCTCTGGTCTCGCTCTCTGGTCTCGCTCTCTGGTCTCGCTCTCTGGTCTCGCTCTCTGGTCTCGCTCTCTGGTCTCGCTCTCTGGTCTCGCTCTCTGGTCTCGCTCTCTGGTCTCGCTCTCTGGTCTCGCTCTCTGGTCTCGCTCTCTGGTCTCGCTCTCTGGTCTCGCTCTCTGGTCTCGCTCTCTGGTCTCGCTCTCTGGTCTCGCTCTCTGGTCTCGCTCTCTGGTATTGTTCAAACTGTTTCAGCTCCTTTTGGAAGGACCAGGACCAGGTCCAAACACTGGGACCGGTCTCAGTCCTGGACCCAGACTCTGGAACACACAGTCCCTGATATAAGCTCTAACATCGACTTTGGCCTTTTTAAATCCAGGCTCAAAACTTAATTATTCAGACTTATAATACTTTTAACACTCATTACTGCAGTGGCACTTTTTAAATACTTTTTAACTGTTATAAGAATGTTTTAATAGATTTGATGTGGTTTTATTATAAAGCACTTTGGTCGCCTTCAGTGTTGTAAAGGACTCTATAAACATCATTGAATTGGTGTAAATATATATATATATATAATATATAGTATAGTATAATGCTGTATATACAGTAGTATTAGTATATACTGTATATACAGTAGTATTAGTATATACTGTATATACAGTAGTATTAGTATATACTGTATATACAGTAGTATTAGTATATACAGTAGTATTAGTATATACAGTAGTATTAGTATATACAGTATATAGAGTAGTATCAGTATATACAGTAGTATTAGTATATACAGTATATACAGTAGTATTAGTATATACAGTATATACAGTAGTATTAGTATATACAGTAGTATTAGTATATACAGTATATACAGCAGTATCAGTATATACAGTAGTATTAGTATATACAGTATATACAGTAGTATTAGTATATACAGTATATACAGCAGTATCAGTATATACAGTAGTATTAGTGGAGAAAATGGAGAAAGTCCAACCTCCAGGGTGATTATAGACTCTTAAAAGAGAAGTTGTGTGAGTTTAACAGAGTACTACGTAGAACAAGAGAATTATACTTTTCTGAAACTATTGAAGGCTGCAGCAACAATCTGCGTGTTCTATTTTCAACAATCAATAGATTAACGAACCCCCCTGTTGAGTTGCCATTAGAACACTACTCCAAATCCAGGTGTAATGAGTTTGCACAGTTCTTCAGAGACAAGGTTCAGGGTATCAGAAATGCCATCACCTCCACAGCACAAGTAACAATGCAACATCCAGTGAGGCTTTGTGAGCTAGCTCAATTTGCACCTGTCAATGATGAAACTGTTAAAAAGATAATCACAGGTCTTAGTTCCTCTACCTGCAGTCTGGATGTACTACCTCCTAGATTTCTGAAGTCTGTTATGTGTAGTCTATTACCCTCATTGACACAAATAGTAAACATGTCTTTTTTATCTGGAACATTTCCAATGGCCCTGAAAAAGGCAGTCATTAGGCCCCTCCTAAAAAAGAGCAGTTTGGATGCTGCGGTACTTGAAAATTACCGTCCCATCTCAAATCTGCCTTTCATGGGAAAAATTCTTGAAAAAGTTGCCTACCAACAACTTACTGAATTTTTAATATCTAATGACTCATTTGACATGTTTCAGTCTGGCTTTAGACCACACCACAGTACTGAGACCGCTCTAGTCAAGGTAACAAATGATATTCGGCTTAACACTGATGCAGGAAAAGTCTCTGTTTTAGTCATGTTAGATCTGAGTGCCGCTTTCGACACCGTTGACCATGAGATTCTCATGCAGAGACTGGAGGACTGGGTTGGTGTTGCTGGTACCGCCCTAAGCTGGTTTAGGTCCTATCTAGAAGAAAGGAAGTA
This sequence comes from Knipowitschia caucasica, assembly GCA_964034765.1. Taxonomy (NCBI): domain Eukaryota; kingdom Metazoa; phylum Chordata; class Actinopteri; order Gobiiformes; family Gobiidae; genus Knipowitschia; species Knipowitschia caucasica. Next base: position 1,040,093 of record OZ035834.1, on the reverse strand, counting down.
TTGTGTGGAGATTGGAGACTATGTCTCAGATAATATGGCCCTGACCTGCGGAGTGCCACAGGGGTCGATTCTGGGACCTCTCCTGTTCAATATTTACATGCTGCCATTAGGTCAGTTAATTCAAAGTATGAAAGTGTCCTACCACAATTACGCTGATGACACTCAGATCTATGTCTCACTGACTGCAGGAGAGCATGGGCCGGTGGACTCACTCCTTCGCTGTATCCAGCGGATCAGTGAGTGGATGCAATGCAATTTTCTCCAGCTAAATGCGGACAAAACCGAAATGATTGTCTTTGGTCCCGAGAAACAAAGAGAGACCGTCATTTGTCACCTTCAGTCTCTCTCCCTAAGGCCTTTAAATAAGGTCAGAAATCTGGGAGTAATAATGGACTCTGACTTAAACTTCAATAGCCACATTGGATCGGTAACATCAGCAGCTTTTTATCATCTGAAAAATATTGCCAAAATTAAAAATATTGTGTCCAGGGCAGACTTGGAGATTCTTATCCATTCTTTTGTTTCCAGTAGGCTGGATTACTGCAATGGCCTGCTCACAGGTATCTCCAAACATGCAGTAAAACAGCTGCAGTATATTCAAAATGCTGCAGCCCGAGTCCTGACTAGAACCAGGAAGTACGACCACATTAGTCCGGTCCTCAGGTCTCTGCACTGGCTTCCCGTGGCCCAGAGGATAGACTTTAAAGCAGGTCTCCTGGTGTACAAGTCTCTCCATGGCCTTGCACCAAAGTACATCCATGATATGCTAGTCCCATATGAACCAGCCCGGACTCTGAGGAGCGCAGGGACGGGACTCCTGTTAGTGCCCAGAGTCAGGACTAGACAGGGGGAGGCTGCTTTTCAGATTTATGCAGCTAAAGTCTGGAACAGTCTTCCTGAGGATGTGAGACTGGCTGCCTCTCTGTCAATGTTCAAATCCATGTTAAAGACTTTTCTTTTTTCCCGTGCATACAACTAGAGAATTTTATCTTTTTAACACACCTTGTTATTTATTGTTGTAACTTTTTGTGTTTTTAACTATTTTATTGTTTTTAATTACTTGTGTGATTCTTATGTTTTTAAATTACTTATGTGATTTTAATGCTTTTTAATTACATATGTGTTTTTTAATTGTATTTTAATGGTGATGATTTGTGCATTGTGTGGTGTGGACTGTGAGGCGCTTTGTGTTGCCCTGTGCAGGAAAAGCGCCCTATAAATAAAGATTGATTGATTGATTGATATTAGTATATACAGTAGTATTAGTATATACAGTAGTATTAGTATATACAGTATATACAGCAGTATCAGTATATACAGTATATACAGCAGTATCAGTATATACAGTAGTATTAATATATACAGTATATACAGTAGTATTAGTATATAGAGTAGTATTAGTATATAGAGTAGTATTAGTATATACAGTATATACAGTAGTATTAGTATATATAGTAGTATTAGTATATACAGTAGTATTAGTATATATAGTAGTATTAGTATATATAGTAGTATTAGTATATACAGTATATACAGTAGTATTAGTATATACAGTAGTATTAGTATATACAGTACATACAGCAGTATTAGTATATACAGTAGTATTAGTATATATAGTATATAGAGTAGTATTAGTATATACAGTAGTATTAGTATATACAGTAGTATTAGTATATACAGTATATACAGTAGTATTAGTATATACAGTATATACAGTAGTATTAGTATATACAGTAGTATTAGTATATACAGTATATAGAGTAGTATTAGTATATACAGTATATACAGTAGTATTAGTATATACAGTAGTATTAGTGTATACAGTATATACAGTAGTATTAGTATATATAGTAGTATTAGTATATACAGTAGTATTAGTATATACAGTATATAGAGTAGTATTAGTATATACAGTATATAGAGTAGTATTAGTATATACAGTAGTAAATTATGACCTTTTAAAAACATAAATAAAATAAACCCTGCCTTAAAATCCGGTGCTTCTGGGAAGAAGTAAATAATGCAACGCCAAAAGGTACGTAAAAAACTAAGTCGTTGAAATGTGTCGGATTCTTTCTAAAAGTGGTTTTCTGTCCCCAAAATCTGCGCCGACTTTTCTATAATTTACATAATGTTGCATATTACATCAGAACAAAGTAGAACAGGCTTCGTATGTTTCTGACGCACACTTATCTTTGTGTTTCCAGAGTCAGAGGCTTCTCTCTGGGTTTGGAAAACTAGCTCTGGGCGAGAACAGGGGCTCAACCTGAGGTACACACTGTAGGCTATGTGTGTGTGTGTCTCTGTGTGTGTGTGTGTGTGTGTGTGTGTGTGTGTGTGTGTCTCTGTGTGTGTGTGTGTGTGTGTGTGTGTGTGTCTCTGTGTGTATGTGTGTGTGTGTGTGTGTATGTATCTGTGTGTGTGTGTGTCTGTGTGTGTATGTGTGTGTGTGTATCTGTGTGTGTGTGTGTCTCTGTGTGTGTGTGTGTGTGTGTCTCTGTGTCTCTGTGTGTGTGGGTGTGTGTGTCTGTGTGTGTGGGTGTGTGTCTCTGTGTGTGTGGGTGTGTGTCTCTGTGAGCCTCTGTGTGTGTGTGTCTTTGTGTGTGTGTGCGCAAGTGTGCGTATGCGTGTGTGTGTGTGTCTCTGTGTGTGTGTGTGTCTGTCTGTGTGTGTGTGTGTTTGTCTGTGTGTGTGTGTGTCTGTCTGTGTGTGTGTGTGTCTGTCTGTGTGTCTCTTTGTGTGTGTGTGTGTGTGGAGGCAGTGGAGCGGATGGAGATGCTGCCATGACACAGCTGCTGCACCAACTGGACCACAGCTCAGAGGACGTACATCACTGAGGCCCAGACCTACATCACTGAGGCCCAGACCCACATCACTGAGGCCCAGACTCACAAAACGAGGTCCAGACCCACATCACTGAGGCCCAGACCCACATCACTGAGGCCCAGACCCACATCACTGAGGCCCAGACTCACATCACTGAGGCCCAGACTTATATCACTGAGGCCCAGACCCACATCACTGAGGCCCAGACTCACATCACTGAGGCCCAGACTCACATCACTGAGGCCCAGACTCACATCACTGAGGCCCAGACCCACATCACTGAGGCCCAGACTCACATCACTGAGGCCCAGACTCACATCACTGAGGCCCAGACTCACATCACTGAGGCCCAGACCCACATCACTGAGGCCCAGACTCACATCACTGAGGCCCAGACTCACATCACTGAGGCCCAGACCCACATCACTGAGGCCCAGACTCACATCACTGAGGCCCAGACCCACATCACTGAGGCCCAGACCTACATCACTGAGGCCCAGACTCACATCACTGAGGCCCAGACTCACATCACTGAGGCCCAGACTCACATCACTGAGGCCCAGACCCACATCACTGAGGCCCAGACCTACATCACTGAGGCCCAGACCCACATCACTGAGGCCCAGACTCACATCACTGAGGCCCAGACTCACATCACTGAGGCCCAGACCCACATCACTGAGGCCCAGACTCACATCACTGAGGCCCAGACCCACATCACTGAGGCCCAGACCCACATCACTGAGGCCCAGACCCACATCACTGAGGCCCAGACTCACATCACTGAGGCCCAGACCCACATCACTGAGGCCCAGACTCACATCACTGAGGCCCAGACCCACATCACTGAGGCCCAGACTCACATCACTGAGGCCCAGACTCACATCACTGAGGCCCAGACCCACATTACTGAGGCCCAGACCCACATTACTGAGGCCCAGACCCACATCACTGAGGCCCAGACCCACATCACTGAGGCCCAGACCCACTGCACGAGGCCACGGTTTTTTACACTGACTTCTTCTTTGTAAAAATAGGACAAATTATATCAAAATTATTACTATTTGTTTATTCAGTTTATATAGTATAGGCATGGCTGTATATGTGTATGATTGTATGTATGTGTGTATGATTGTATGTATATGTGTATGATTGTATGTATGTGTGTATGATTGTATGTATATGTGTATGATTGTATGTATGTGTGTATGATTGTATGTATGTGTGTATGATTGTATGTATATGTGTATGATTGTATGTATATGTGTATGATTGTATGTATGTGTGTATGATTGTATGTATGTGTGTATGATTGTATGTATGTGTGTATGATTGTATGTATGTGTGTATGATTGTATGTATATGTGTATGATTGCATGTATATGTGTATGATTGTATGTATGTGTATATGATTGTATGTACAGTGCCTTGCAAAAGTATTCGGCCCCCTCCTTTCAACATTTCGCCACATTTCAGGCTTCAAACATAAAGATATAAAAATATTTTTTTTTGTCAAGAATCAACAACAAGTGGGACATAATCGTGAAGTGGAACGAAATTCATTGGATAATTTAAACTTTTTTAACAAATAAAAACTGAAAAGTGGGGCGTGCAATAGTATTCGGCCCCTTGCGCTAATACTTTGTAGTGCCACCTTTTGCTGCAATTACAGCTGCAAGTCGCTTGGGGTATGTCTCTATCAGTTTTGCACATCGAGAGACTGGAATTCTTTCCCATTCTTCCTTGCAAAACAGCTGGAGCTCAGTGAGGTTGGATGGAGAGCGTTTGTGAACAGCAGTCTTCAGCTCTTTCCACAGATTCTGGATTGGATTCAGGTCTGGACTTTGACTTGGCCATTCTAACACCTGGATACGTCTATCTATCTATGTATCTATGTAATTATTTATATACCGCCTTTTCACTGCAGAGCTGAGTCTCAAAGCGGTTTACAATTGTTATTTTTTTTGGGCACTTGTCTCTCACTCCACACAGAGATGGGAGCGGGGCCAGTACAGGAGGCACATGCCAGAACTATTGGACATATTTTTAGTGGTAGGGGAAACCGGAGTACCCGGAGGAAACCTACGCAGACACGGGGAGAACATGCAAACTCCACTCAGAAAGGCCCTGGTCCGACCGGGATTCGAACCCAGGACCTTCTTGCTGAGAGGCGAGAGTGCTATCCACTCAGCCACCGTGCCGCCCATTTATTTGAACCATTCCATTGTAGATTTGGCTTTATGTTTTGGATCATTGTCCTGTTGGAAGATAAATCTCCGTCCCAGTCTCAGGTCTTTTGCAGACTCCAACAGGTTTTCTTCCAGAATGGTCCTGTATTTGGCTCCATCCATCTTCCCATCAATTTTAGCCATCTTCCCTGTCCCTGCTGAAGAAAAGCAGGCCCAAAGCATGATGCTGCCACCACCATGTTTGACAGTGGGGATGGTGTGTTCAGGGTGATGAGCTGTGTTGCTTTTATGCCAAACATATCGTTTTGCATTGTGGCCAAAAAGTTTGATTTTGGTTCCATCTGACCAGAGCACCTTCTTCCACATGTTTGGTGTGTCTTCCAGGTGGCTTGTGGCAAACTTTAAACCAGACTTTTTATGGATATCTTTGAGAAATGGCTTTCTTCTTGCCACTCTTCCATAAAGGCCAGATTTGTGCAGTGCACGACTGATTGTTGTCCTATGGACAGACTCTCCCACCTCAGCTGTAGTTATCTGCAGTTCATCCAGAGTGATCATGGGCCTCTTGGCTGCATCTCTGATCAGTCTTCTCCTTGTTTGAGATGAAAGTTTGGAGGGACGGCCGGGTCTTGGTAGATTTGCAGTGGTCTGATACTCCTTCCATTTCAATATAATTGCTTGCACATTGCTCCTTGAGATGTTTAAAGCTTGGGAAATCTTTTTGTATCCAAATCCGGCTTTAAACTTCTCCACAACAGTATCTCGGACCTGCCTGGTGTGTTCCTTTGTCTTCATGGTTCTCTCTGGGCTTTAAACAGAACCCTGAGACTATCAAAGAGCAGGTGCATTTATACGGAGACTTGATTACACACAGGTGCATTCTATTTATCATCATCAGTCATTTAGGACAACATTGGATCATTCAAAGATCCTCACTGAACTTCTGGACTGAGTTTGCTGCACTGAAAGTAAAGGGGACCAATAATATTGCACGCCCCACTTTTCAGTTTTTTATTTGTTAAAAAAGTTCAAATTATCCAATAAATTTCGTTCCACTTCACGATTGTGTCCCACTTGTTGTTGATTCATGACAAAAAATTAAAATTTTATATCTTTATGTTTGAAGCCTGAAATGTGGCGAAATGTTGAAAGGTTCAAGGGGGCCGAATACTTTCGCAAGGCACTGTATGTGTGTGATTGTATGTGTATGTGTATGATTGTATGTATGCGTTTGTGATTGTATGTATTAGAGCTGGGCGATATGGCAAAAAAGTAACATCTCAATTTTATTTCCTGCTTTGGACGATTTCGATTTTAAATCGATTTTCATCAAAGTTTGCCCTTAAAAATATTTTTTGATCTTTCCGCTCAATAATCAAGTTTCAAAACCATTTTTATTTTGTTTCCCTCAATACATATTATAAAAGTCTTGTACAGACTGTGCTGATATTGCAAGTATAGTTCATGTGCTGCTGGAATGCTCACAATGTCCTTCATTCGATTTCACAATTTTCACATTTTTCAATAATTCCATTTTTTCAAAAGCCGATTAATTGCCTAAATTCGATTTATTGCCCAGCCCTAGTATGTATGTGTGTATGATTGTATGTATATGTGTATGATTGTATGTATATGTGTATGATTGTATGTATATGTGTATGGTTGTATGTATGTGTATATGATTGTACGTATATGTGTGTGATTGTATGTATATGTGTATGATTGTATGTATATGTGTGATTGTATGTGTATGTGTGTGATTGTATGTATATGTGTGTGATTGTATGTATACGTGTATGATTGTATGTATGTGTGTGATTGTATGTGTATGTGCGTGATTGTATGTATATGTGTGTGATTGTATGTATATGTGTATGATTGTATGTATATGTGTATGATTGTATGTATATGTGTATGATTGTATGTATATGTGTGTGATTGTATGTATATGATTGTATGTGTATATGTATGATTGTATGTGTATATGTATGATTGTATGTATATGTGTGTGATTGTATGTATATGTATGTGTGTGATTGTATGTATATGTGTATGATTGTATGTATATGTGTGCGATTGTATGTGTATGATTGTATGTATCTGTGTGTGATTGTATGTGTATGATTGTATGTATATGTGTGTGATTGTATGTATGTGTGTGATTGTATGTGTATGTGTGTGATTGTATGTATGTGTGTATGATTGTATGTATATGTGTGTGATTGTATGTATATGTGTATGATTGTATGTATATGTGTGATTGTATGTGTATGTGTGTGATTGTATGTATATGTGTGTGTGATTGTATGTATACGTGTATAATTGTATGTATATGTGTATGATTGTATGTATGTGTGTATGATTGTATGTATACGTGTATAATTGTATGTATGTGTGTATGATTGTATGTATGTGTGTATGATTGTATGTATATGTGTGTGATTGTATGTATATGTGTATGATTGTATGTATATGTGTGTGTGATTGTATGTATGTGTGTGTGATTGTATGTATATGTGTATGATTGTATGTATATGTGTGTGTGATTGTATGTATGTGTGTGTGATTGTATGTATGTGTGTATGATTGTATGTATATGTGTGTGATTGTATGTATATGTGTATGATTGTATGTATATGTGTGTGTGATTGTATGTATGTGTGTGTGATTGTATGTATGTGTGTATGATTGTATGTATATGTGTGTGATTGTATGTATGTGTGTGATTATTAAACCTCTTCTAAAACCTTGCACCAAAACTCAAGGATTCCTCCAGTTACTGCTGCAACAACAAGAGGCAGAAGCAGCCCCTCTCCCCAAGGCCAGCTCAGCGTAACAGATATTCTACAACATTTAAAAAGGCATCTCTCATCTGCTATTTTCTGTCTGAGCCTAAACCTTACAGCAATCAGTGCCACGAGAGCGGAGCGTCAGGATGTCTGTTACCATGGCTCCTCTCAGCGGGTGGGCGGGAGTAAATAATCACAGTTAGCTTGATGTGCTAATAAAAGACATATTTGACACACGCCGCACGAACTCACAGGTCCAAGAGGTCAGTATTTACAATCACAAGGGCAAAGAATGTCTCAACCCAACAGCCAAGGTTACCTGATGCTTTGGTTCATTCCAGTCTGTGCGGACAAACTCTATAAAGTATGTTTTGTGTTCGCCTGGTCGTACCACACCATTGTACTCATTTCCATTGGATCTGGATCTGGGTTTAGCGTGACGTTTAGCTTTAGCACTTAGCCTAGCTTTAGCCATCTAATGTCACATGCATTCTGTGAATCAAGTTAAATTAAATAAGAATAATAAGTAAGGGGTGGGAGTTTAAAGGTCTTAAGTTCTTCCCACTCCCTTTCCAGTTGGATTTGTGTTAATTAAAAACATTCTGTATATTTGTATATTATCATGTATTGTTTTGTTGTGTTGTTGTTCTTCTTTACCATGGCTCAATATAAAGTATTCATTCGTTCAATCTTTGATCATGTCTCGTTTCCACCATCGACAATAAAAACATGTCTTCTGTCCGTCACGACCCCAGACTTTGTTTTTTTCTTCAAAGACTAAACCGACAGTAAAATAAGCTGCATGTGTATCACTGTGGTCACGTGTAATGATCGCACTGGCTCCAACTCTTCAAATACGACTGTGGTGTTTTCCTCTATGAAAGCAGAGGTTCATGTGTAGAGTTGCTAACAAGCCGTTCGCCTCCCCCCTCTCTCCCACATCCCTCCCCCCTCCTCCCTCCTCTTTAGAAGCGCCCACGGCCAAATCAGCACTGTTGCATCTTACAAAAAAACTGCACAGCGGGAGAAGAACGGCCAAAATGGGAGCTCTCAGGAACTCTTTAATTTGTTATGGCTCTGACAGGCCGCGGTATCAATGATTCAACCGTCTTATCTGAGGCTGCTGTGATACGCATCTTGTAAATATATTCTTTCGCTCCCCCCTCTCCCTCTCTCTCTCTCCCCCCCTCTCTCCTCTCACCCAGCTCAATCTCTCCACCACTTTGCCGTTATCACAAGCGATCGATAGTTGGGTGATTATTATTCCTCAAGCACAGCACACGCATGCACACACCGAGCTCGCTGACCACGTATAGCTCCGAAGCACACACAGAAAGGCAGACAGAGGTGATGGGGGGGGGTAACCTGCTCTCGGAGGTTAATGTCTGCTTCTACACGTGCTTTGTGACGGGGAGGAGTGATGGGCCGCGGCACTTCATCACGAACAGACAAACACTTGATTAGAATCATGGACGGACCTCGAGTGCCTGTGAAACGTGTCATAACAGAGACACGTCTGCTCTTCAGGATCCTCCATCAACATCTCCACAAAGAAATGGGAAAAAGCCCAAAAACCACATGATGTATTAGTATGATAATAACATAACTGTGCATTTTAGAGTCAGTGGATAATTATTAAAGTATATCGGAGGATTTCTACATTTTGAACAAAACTCTCAGGTCTTATTGGACACGTAACACCAGAATGATTGACACGTGGGAGGACCAAAAGTCTGGATAAAAAACTGAGAAAATTATAATAACAAGGGAGAAAATACAGACTTCCGTCCCCTTACAGAGGTCTTACAGAAGTTGGCAAATTGTGTGTCAAATGTTATCCATCCGTACCCTCAGGTCCATCATCATGTCCTGCATGTAACGTCTGGGCCTGGTCCCTGTGGTTGTGATTACAATCTGTTCAATTCCATCCGACCAATCAGGACCCCCTGCAGTTCGCCTACAGAGCCAACAGATCTGTAGACAACGCCATTAACCTGGCCCTCCACCACATCCTACAGCACCTGGACTCCCCGGGGACCTACGCCAGGGTCCTGTTCGTGGACTTCAGCTCTGCCTTCAACACAATCCTGCCATCCCTGCTCCAGGACAAGCTCTCCCAGCTCAACGTGCCCGATTCCACCTGCAGGTGGATCACTGACTTCCTGACGGACAGGAAGCAGCGAGTGCGTCTGGGGAAGAATGTCTCGGACTCTCGGATTATAAATACAGGAGCCCCACAGGGCTGTGTTCTTTCTCCCCTGCTCTTCTCCCTGTACACCAACCACTGCACCTCCTCCCACTGCACCTCCAGCCACGACTCCGTGAAGCTGATCAAGTTCGCGGACGACACCACCCTCATTGGACTCATCTCCAACAACGATGAGTCCGCCTACAGGAGGGAGGTGGACCGGCTGGTGTCCTGGTGTCTCCTACAGGAGGGAGGTGGACCGGCTGGTGTCCTGGTGTCGCCTACAGGAGGGAGGTGGACCGGCTGGTGTCCTGGTGTCTCCTACAGGAGGGAGGTGGACCGGCTGGTGTCCTGATGTCTCCTACAGGAGGGAGGTGGACCGGCTGGTGTCCTGGTGTCTCCTACAGGAGGGAGGTGGACCGGCTGGTGTCCTGGTGTCTCCTACAGGAGGGAGGTGGACCGGCTGGTGTCCTGGTGTCTCCTACAGGAGGGAGGTGGACCGGCTGGTGTCCTGGTGTCTCCTACAGGAGGGAGGTGGACCGGCTGGTGTCCTGGTGTCTCCTACAGGAGGGAGGTGGACCGGCTGGTGTCCTGGTGTCTCCTACAGGAGGGAGGTGGACCGGCTGGTGTCCTGGTGTCTCCTACAGGAGGGAGGTGGACCGGCTGGTGTCCTGGTGTCTCCTACAGGAGGGAGGTGGACCGGCTGGTGTCCTGATGTCTCCTACAGGAGGGAGGTGGACCGGCTGGTGTCCTGGTGTCTCCTACAGGAGGGAGGTGGACCGGCTGGGTGTCCTGGTGTCTCCTACAGGAGGGAGGTGGACCGGCTGGTGTCCTGGTGTCTCCTACAGGAGGGAGGTGGACCGGCTGGTGTCCTGGTGTCTCCTACAGGAGGGAGGTGGACCGGCTGGTGTCCTGGTGTCTCCTACAGGAGGGAGGTGGACCGGCTGGTGTCCTGGTGTCTCCTACAGGAGGGAGGTGGACCGGCTGGTGTCCTGGTGTCGCCTACAGGAGGGAGGTGGACCGGCTGGTGTCCTGGTGTCTCCTACAGGAGGGAGGTGGACCGGCTGGTGTCCTGGTGTCTCCTACAGGAGGGAGGTGGACCGGCTGGTGTCCTGGTGTCTCCTACAGGAGGGAGGTGGACCGGCTGGTGTCCTGGTGTCTCCTACAGGAGGGAGGTGGACCGGCTGGTGTCCTGGTGTCTCCTACAGGAGGGAGGTGGACCGGCTGGTGTCCTGGTGTCTCCTACAGGAGGGAGGTGGACCGGCTGGTGTCCTGGTGTCTCCTACAGGAGGGAGGTGGACCGGCTGGTGTCCTGGTGTCTCCTACAGGAGGGAGGTGGACCGGCTGGTGTCCTGGTGTCTCCTACAGGAGGGAGGTGGACCGGCTGGTGTCCTGGTGCAGTGGTAACAACCTGGAGCTGAACGCCCAGAAGACAGTGGAGATGATTGTGGACTTCAGGAAGAGCACTGTCCCCCCGCCCCCACCCTCCGTGATGGACTCCCCCATCACCTCTGTGGAGTCCTTCCGTTTCCTGGGCACCACCATCACCAGGACCTCAAGTGGGAGCCGACCATCAGCTCCTCATCAAGAAGGCCCAGCAGAGGATGTACTTCCTGCGGCAGCTCAGGAAAGCCAAGCTGCAGTTCTACACGGCCATCATCGAGTCCATCCTCACCTCCTCCATCACCTCCTCCATCACCTCCTCCATCACCTCCTCCATCACCTCCTCCATCACCTCCTCCATCACCTCCTCCATCACCTCCTCCACCATCTCCTCCATCACCTCCTCCATCACCTCCTCCATCACCTCCTCCATCACCTCCTCATCACCTCCTCCATCACCTCCTCCATCACCTCCTCATCACCTCCTCCATCACCTCCTCCATCACCTCCTCCATCACCTCCTCCATCACCTCCTCATCACCTCCTCATCACCTCCTCCATCACCTCCTCCATCACCTCCTCATCACCTCCTCCATCACCTCCTCCATCTCCTCCTCCATCACCTCCTCCATCACCTCCTCCATCACCTCCTCCATCACCTCCTCCATCACCTCCTCCATCACCTCCTCCATCACCTCCTCCACCACCTCCTCCATCACCGTGTGGTTCGCTGGAGCCACAGTCAAGGACAAACAGAGACTACAGCGCATTGTGCGCTCTGCAGAGGAAGTGATCGGCCGCAGCCTTCCATCGCTGCAGGACCTGCACGTCGCCCGAGCTCGAGGCCGGGCTGGTCGTATCACAGCCGACCCCTCTCACCTGCACATGGACTATTCCAACCACTCCCCTCTCACCTGCACATGGACTATTCCAACCACTCCCCTCTCACCTGCACATGGACTATTCCAACCACTCCCCTCTCACCTGCACATGGACTATTCCAACCACTCCCCTCTCACCTGCACATGGACTATTCCAACCACTCCCCTCTCACCTGCACACATGGACTATTCCAACCACTCCCCTCTCACCTGCACATGGACTATTCCAACCACTCCCCTCTCACCTGCACATGGACTATTCCAACCACTCCCCTCTCACCTGCACATGGACTATTCCAACCACTCCCCTCTCACCTGCACATGGACTATTCCAACCACTCCCCTCAGGCAGGAGGCTGCGGTCCATCAGGACTAGAACCTCCCGCCACAAGAACAGTTTCTTCCCCTCTGCTGTTGGACTCTTGAACACTTCTTAACCTGTCCCCGCCCTTTATAAAGTCACTTTACTGCCCATCATACGTCACTTTACTTCACTGTACTGCTGTCACCTTACATTGTGTGCACCATGTGCACTTGTATATTGTAAATAGTAACTGTAACTCTATTTTAGATTTAAATTTATTCCTTAGCAGTGTTTTTTATTCTTATTTTTATGATCTCTTTCTGACTGTTGCACTGAGCCAAAGCAATTTCCAAGTCTGTGACTTCTGTTACTTACGTGGCAATAAAAATGATTCTGATTCTGAGAGAGCGCGGAAGGCGGGTGTTGTAGTTAGATGTGGGCGACGTCAAGAGTTTGCGCCAAACGAGCAGGTTGTAGTTTGGCGAAGAATGCGATCGTAAAGTATTCTGGTCTGGTTCTGTCAAGAAACTGAAGCTGGAGCAAGAGGAATGTTTAACAAATGTAATCACTGCAAAAATTGTGGCTCTACTCCCCACGGGCTCCGTTAGTGGCAAAGGAGATGGCTAAAGCTAGGCTACATGCTAAAGCTAGGCTAAAGGCTAAATGCCTCACTCACTCGGGCTCATTACGTACGTCACAGTAAACTCAGATCCATTGGTTTCAATCTGTAAAAGGAGTTAGCCCCTCCCACCTGTTAACGGAGTCAATGGAGCACCTCCAGACCTTAGTACCAAATGAAATGAGTACCATGGTGTGGTACGACCAGACTAATGTTTTCCTGGCTTCATAAAATTATAAAAAATATATAAATTGATGGCGTTGTTTCACAATTAACAGCACAATTGTCAAAAGGAGCAGATAACGATTAGGTTTTAATGCCTCTGTGTTGCCCTGAGGATCATTCTTTCAAAAATAAAATTAATTGAATATAAATATCATCATTAATTTGCCTTTTCCCACTTTTCTTTTAGGCCTTTAAAGTATAATTTTGTGCTAATTCTGATGGAACTGTCTGGTCCATCTCTCCCTTCAACAGCAGACTACAATCAGTGACCCTGACCGAATACGACCGAAGCCACAAATGAATCACTTCCAATGAAAAGGCAAAGAAAAGGCCGTCTCTGAACCTCCCAGACGTGTTTCTTACATCTGTCTTGTGATCCAACTCATTTCAAATCAGAGTTTTTAATACGTGTCAGAATACGGGCGCCGCTGGAGCGCTAAATCCAGGTGTAATTGCATAATATAAACACATTGAAATGGCTAATCTCTCTCATTTGAAGCGGCAGAGAGCGTGAGTCAGGGCTGTCAGTCTGAACCTGCTGCAGGTAGGAGCAGCACATGAGCCGTGTTCAAAGATAATTCTGAGTGGCAAAGCGTGGCCAAAACAAGCCCCACGCCGTTCTTTCTGAATCCTGAATCCTGGTGCAACACGGTCTTAAAATTCTCTTTCCTGGCACTGTTCAGTATGGAAGCCGTGTATCAGAGAACCCGTGTGGTTTCATCAACCGGAGACGCCACACCCGGCTGAATTTCACAAAAATAAAATCGAAGAAAGAAGAGAAGAGACTTAGGAGTGAAGAGCCGTCCGTCTGAATTATAGTCATTCCAAATACACGTTTCAACCAGAAAATGACTTGTATTTTGGGCCGATGTATTCTTTAAGGCAAAAAGACAAGGCTGGTACACTGCAAAAAATGATACAGAATATGAGGAAAACATTTAAGTGTTTTATGTATTTATCTTGTTAATCGGGTTAGCATCATGAGCCACGGCTTCAGCAGCACCTTTTCTGGTTTTCTTCTTTATTAGCAACAAAAAATAGACATTATTAGATATTTTGATTTGTTTGTAACCAAAATAAAACGTCATTCAGTTGAAAAAATAAATAAAAAACATTTATTTCAAAAACTGTTGCTTTATTTTCTGATTCCAAAAGAAATATTTCTGTATCTTTTAGAAACAAGATAATGCAGCTGTGTCCCGTTGGAGAATCTTGTTTTAAGGCTCAGTCAGAAAATGTTCAGATTCAACTGGTTTTTGATCACTTTTTGCAGTGTATATTTTGTGTAGATGGTTTTTTGTTCACATCCCAAACCAGCACTAATCCAAAGACTGAGGTTGCGTTCTTACCACCAGCTGCACACCAGCAACACACCAGCTAAAGACCAGCAACACACCAGCTAAAGACCAGCAACACACCAGCTAAAGACCAGCAACACACCAGCTAAAGACCAGCAACACACCAGCTAAAGACCAGCAACACACCAGCTAAAGACCAGCAACACACTAGCTAAAGACCAGCAACACACCAGCTAAAGACCAGCAACACACCAGCTAAAGACCAGCAACACACCAGCAAAAAACGAAGCAACAGGAGTTCACACATGGTAAGACCAGACGTACATGTAGGAGATGATCATGGACCAGAGTTTACACATGGTAAGACCAGACGTACATGTAGGAAATGACCATGGACCAGAGTTTACACATGGTAAGACCAGACGTACATGTAGGAGATGATCATGGACCAGAGTTTACACATGGTAAGACCAGACGTACATGTAGGAGATGATCATGGACCAGAGTTTACACATGGTAAGACCAGACGTACATGTAGGAGATGATCATGGACCAGAGTTTACACATGGTAAGACCAGACGTACATGTAGGAAATGATCATGGTCCAGAGTTTACACATGGTAAGACCAGACGTACATGTAGGAGATGATCATGTACCAGAGTTTACACATGGTAAGACCAGACGTACATGTAGGAGATGATCATGGACCAGAGTTTACACATGGTAAGACCAGACGTACATGTAGGAGATGATCATGGACCAGAGTTTACACATGGTAAGACCAGACGTACATGTAGGAAATGATCATGGTCCAGAGTTTACACATGGTAAGACCAGACGTACATGTAGGAGATGATCATGTACCAGAGTTTACACATGGTAAGACCAGACGTACATGTAGGAGATGACCATGGTCCAGAGTTTACACATGGTAAGACCAGACGTACATGTAGGAGATGATCATGGACCAGAGTTTACACATGGTAAGACCAGACGTACATGTAGGAGATGACCATGGACCAGATATACACATGGATAATGCTAAGCTAATGCTAAGCTAATGCTAGGCTAGGACCAAACAGGTGAGATTGAATCATTTCCAAGGCACTGGTTGAAAACGCAGGCGTAGAGAGCCGGACAGTTGGAGGTGAAGCTCTGGCCCTCGTGTGTGTGTATCTAGGCTAATGAGTTCTTCAGACCCCTGACCTCATACTGCGCAGGTCCCAGCCGCGGACGCTCGTGTCGTTGGCGGTGGCGAGCTGGCTGCAGTTGTGATGCGGACTCCATTTTCCAGAAGAGAACTTGAGCTGACCTTTGCCCTCCAGAGTGGCACGGCCCGACACCTGCACAGAGACACACACAGTCACACACACAGTCAAAGACACACACACGGTCAAAGACACACACACGGTCAAAGACACACACAGACATACACAGGCACAGAGACACACAGACACACACACGGTCAAAGACACACACAGACACACACAGGCACAGAGACACACAGACACACACACGGTCAAAAACACACACAGACATACACAGGCACAGAGACACACAGACACACACACGGTCAAAAACACACACAGACATACACAGGCACAGAGACACACAGACACACACAGACGTACACAGGCACACACACGGTCAAAGACACACACAGTCACACACACGGTGAAAGACACACACACACGGTCAAAAACACACACAGACATACACAGGCACAGAGACACACAGACACACACAGACGTACACAGGCACACACATGGGCATAGACACACACAGTCACACACAGTCACACACACACACACACACACACACAGTGTATTTAGCATAATGTGTGTTAATTGAAGCCATGTTCTCGGCGGGCTGCACTCAGGTCTGGATTGTTGAAAATGACGGTGCTAATATTTGGGGCATTAGCGACACAAAACGTCCCTGTGGAGCCTGTCACTCTGGATCACAATCTAACATTTCAACATAAATCACCCAAAACCATTTGCACAAAGCCTGACTAAAGTTTTATCACACACACTTTCTCGATTATGGTCGTTTTTCTGAACACACTGATTTGAAGTGATTTCTGACTTTTGATGAAAAGTTATGGTTTAAGGTTTTTTCCCGGTTAATTTTATTTACTCCCCCCTGGACTGCCACCTTAACGTGGTGGGGGAGTTTGAGTACTCGGATGATCCTGGGAGCTATGCTGTCTGGGGCTTCATGCCCCTGGTAGGGCCTCCCATGGCAGACAGGTCTCAGGTGACGAGTCAGACAAAGAGCAGTCCAGAAGACACCATGGACAGCACAAATATGACAACAGTGACGTCGCCCGGCATGGCGCAGCCGGGGCCCCACCCTGGAGCCAGGCCTGGGGTCGGGGCTCGTAAGCGAGCGCCTGGTGGCCGGGCCTTAGCCCACGGGGCCCGGCCGGGCTCAGCCCAAAAGGATGACGTGGGCAGTCCCTCCTGTGGGCCCACCACCCGCAGAGGGGTCCGTGGTGGCTCGGTGCAGAGAGGACTGGGCAGCAGTCAAAGGCGGAGACCTCGGCGACCCAGTCCACACACACAACATCTGGCTCTTGGGACGTGGAACGTCACCTCACTGGGGGAAGGAGCCCGAGCTCGTGGGGGAGGTTGAGCGATACCGACTAGAGATAGTCGGCCTCACCTCCACACACAGCTTGGGCTCTGGAACCCAACTCCTTGAGAGGGGTTGGACGCTCCACTTTTCTGGAGTCTCCCGCGGGGAGAGACGGCGAGCTGGGGTGGCCATTCTCATTGCCCCCCATCTCAGCCGCCACGTGTTGGAGTTCTCCCCGGTGAATGAGAGGGTTGCGTCCCTTCGCCTCCGGGTGGGGGACAAGTCTCTCATTGTTGTGACGGCCTACGGGCCTAACAGCAGTGCAGAGTACCCGGCCTTCTTGGAGTCCTTGGGAGGGGTACTGGACGGTGCACCGCCCGGGGACTCCGTTATTCTCCTGGGGGACTTCAACGCCCATGTGGGGGACGCCAGTGACACTTGGAGAGGGGTGATCGGGAAGAACGGCCCCCCTGATCTGAACCCGAGCGGTGTTCAGTTGTTGGACTTCTGTGCTAGTCACAGTTTGTCCATCACGAACACCATGTTCGAGCACAAGGGTGTCCACCAGTGCACGTGGCACCAGGACACCCTAGGCCGGAGGTCGATGATCGACTTTGTTGTCGTATCATCTGACCTTCGACCGCATGTCTCGGACACTCGGGTCAACCGATCATCACCTGGTCGTGAGTTGGATCCGCTGGCAGGGGAAGAAGCCGGTCAGACCTGGCAGACCCAAGCGTGTAGTGAGGGTCTGCTGGGAACGTCTCGCTGAGCCCCCTGTCAGACGGACTTTCAACTCACACCTCCGGGAGAGTTTCTCCCAGGTCCCGGCGGAGGAGGGGGATATGGAGTCCGAGTGGACCATGTTATCTGCCTCAATCGCCGATGCGGCGGCTCGTAGTTGTGGTTGCAGGGTCTCTGGTGCTGGTCCCGGCGGCAACCCCCGAACCCGGTGGTGGATACCGGCAGTAAGGGATGCTGTCAGGCTGAAGAAGGAGTTCTATCGAGCCATGATGGTTTGTGGGACTCCTGAGGCAGCTGTCCAGTACCGGCAGGCCAAGCGTGCCGCGGCCCGGGCTGTTGCAGAGGCAAAAACCCGGGACTGGGAGGAGTTCGGAGAGTCCATGGAGCATGACTATCGGTCGGCCTCGAAGAGATTCTGGCAAACCATCCGGCGCCTCAGGAGGGGGAAGCAGTTCTTTGCCAACACCATGTACGGTGCGGGTGGAGAGCTGCTGACCTCGACTGGGGATATTGTCGGGCGGTGGAAGGAATACTTTGAGGTTCTCCTCAATCCCCCCGTCACGTCCTCTGTTACCGAGGCAGAGGCTGAGGATGTTGGGGCGGATACATCCATCTCCCTGGCTGAGGTCACCCAGGTGGTTGGTAGTCTCCATGGTGGCAAGGCTCCGGGTGTGGATGAGGTCCGTCCTGATTATCTAAAGTCTCTGGATGTTGTAGGACTGTCTTGGCTGACACGTCTCTGCAACATCGCGTGGCGATCGGGGGCGGTGCCAATGGAGTGGCAGACCGGGGTGGTGGTCCCTCTCTACAAGAAGGGGCACCGGAGGGTGTGTTCCAATTATCGTGGGATCACACTCCTCAGCCTCCCCGGTAAGGTCTACTCCAAGGTACTGGAGAGGAGGCTACGGCCGATGGTCAAATCTCGGATCCAGGAGGAGCAGTGTGGTTTTCGTCCCGGTCGCGGAACACTGGACCAGCTCTATACTCTCCATCGGATACTCGAGGGTTCATGGGAGTTCGCCTCAGTCCACATGTGCTTTGTGGATTTGGAGAAGGCGTTCGACTGTGTTCCCCGGAGTGTCCTTTGGGGGGTTCTCCGGGAGTACGGGGTCGGAGGTCCTCTGCTGAGGGCCATCCGATCCCTGTATGACCGGAGCCAGAGCTGTGTTCGCATTGCCGGCAGTAAGTCAGACCTGTTCCCGGTGAATGTTGGCCTCCGCCAGGGCTGCCCTTTGTCACCAGTTCTGTTCACTGTATTTATGGACAGAATATCTAGGCGCAGCCAGGGGTCGGAGGGGGTCCGGTTCGGAGACCACAGGATTTCATCTCTGCTGTTTGCGGACGACGACGAACCAGGACCTGCAGCATGCACTGGGACGGTTTGCAGCCGAGTGTGAAGCGGCTGGGATGAGAATCAGCACCTCCAAATCCGAGGCCATGGTGCTCGACCGGAAAAAGGTGCCTTGCCCTCTCCAGGTGGGTGGAGAGGTCCTCCCTCAAGTGGAGAGGTTCAAGTATCTCGGGGTCTTGTTCACGAGTGAGGGAAGAATGGAGCGTGAGATTGACAGGCGGATCGGTGCAGCGTGCGCAGTGATGCGGTCGCTGTATCGGACCGTTGTGGTAAAGAGGGAGCAGCGTCTGCAGTCAGAGCTGTATCAGACCGTTGTGGTAAAGAGGGAGCTGAGCCGAAAGGCAAAGCTCTCGATTTACCGGTCAATCTTCGTTCCCTCCCTCACCTATGGTCATGAGCTTTGGGTAATGACCGAAAGAACGAGATCGCGGATACAAGCGGTCGAAATGAGCTTCCTCCGCAGAGTGGCTGCTCCCTTAGAGATAGGGTGAGGAGCTCAGTCACACGGGAAGAGCTCGGAGTAGAGCCGCTGCTTCTCCACGTCGAGAGGAACCAGTTGAGGTGGCACGGGCATCTGTTCCGGACGCCTCCTGGACGCCTCCCTGGGGAGGTGTTCCGGGCACGTCTCACCGGGAGGAGGCCCCGCGGAAGACCCAAGACACAGAGGGACTATGTCTCTCAGCTGGCCTGGGAACGCCTCGGGGTCGGACGAGCTGGAGGAAGTGTGTGTGGATAGGGAAGTCTGGGCGTCTCTGCTTAGACTGCTGCCCCCGCGACCCGGCAACGGATGAAGCGGAAGAAAATGGATGGATGGATGGATGGATAATTTTATTTATTATTACCCCTTGTGTGTTGTTTTGTCCCACTGCCTGTTGTGCGACCACCTGGTGTGTGTCTGTTGTGTGTTTAAACCCTATCGTTGTCATTCCGCGCCTGTTTCTTGTCCTTGTTCCTGGTTTGGTTAATTTTTGTGATGTTTCCGCTGGATTCTCATTTCTATTGTTTTTATTAAATCCATATTTTTGCAGATCCACATTTCTGGGTCCTCCGTGTTTTTCCTCCACATGACAGAATATTAGGATTTTACATTTGAATTAAGAAAACACAGTAAGATTGAACTTTTCATAAAAAAATCCCTTTAATGTTCAGTCCTACAAGAAACAATGTAACTTTCTATACTTTTGATTTTCTATGATGCAGAAGCAAAAATAACAACATGGTTTAAAATTATTATTATTATAGTCCTTTACAAATGGAAGAGATGCAGTTTGATATAAAAGTCCTCACCCCCCCCCCTCCACCAACCACATCACCCCTGTCCTCACCCTCCCCCCCCTCCACCAACCACATCACCCCTGTCCTCACCCCCCCTCCACCAACCACATCACCCCTGTCCTCACCCCCCCCTCCACCAACCACATCACCCCTGTCCTCACCCCCCCCCTCCACCAACCACATCACCCCTGTCCTCACCCCCCCCCCTCCACCAACCACATCACCCCTGTCCTCACCCCCCCCCACCAACCACATCACCCCTGTCCTCACCCTCCCCCCCCTCCACCAACCACATCACCCCTGTCCTCACCCCCCCTCCACCAACCACATCACCCCTGTCCTCACCCCCCCCTCCACCAACCACATCACCCCTGTCCTCACCCCCCCCCTCCACCAACCACATCACCCCTGTCCTCACCCCCCCCCACCAACCACATCACCCCTGTCCTCACCCCCCCCTCCACCAACCACATCACCCCTGTCCTCACCCCCCCCACCACCAACCACATCACCCCTGTCCTCACCCCCCCCCCACCACCAACCACATCACCCCTGTCCTCACCCCCCCCCCCACCAACCACATCACCCCTGTCCTCACCCTCCCCCCCCTCCACCAACCACATCACCCCTGTCCTCACCCCCCCCCCCTCCACCAACCACATCACCCCTGTCCTCACCCTCCCTCCTCCACCAACCACATCACCCCCCCCACCAACCACATCACCCCTGTCCTCCACCCCCCCCCCCCCCTCCACCAACCACATCACCCCTGTCCTCACCCCCTCCACCAACCACATCACCCCTGTCCTCACCCCCTCCACCAACCACATCACCCCTGTCCTCACCCCCCCCCCTCCACCAACCACATCACCCCTGTCCTCACCCCCCCCCCACCCCACCAACCACATCACCTCCTCTGCCTCCCCATCACTCTCCATATCCAATACTAATCCTGCTCCTCACATACAAAGCCATCCACAGCCTTGCTCCTCCATAACTGACTGAGCTCCTCCACACCTGCTCCCTCCACTCCTCCTCCTCCTCCTCTCTCCTCCTTGGTCCCTCCGCTCCTCCTCCTCCTCCTCCTCTCTCCTCCTGGTCCCTCCGCTCCTCCTCCTCCTCCTCCTCCTCCTCCTCTCTCCTCCTGGTCCCTCCGCTCCTCCTCCTCCTCCTCCTCCTCCTCCTCTCCTCCTCCTGGTCCCTCCGCTCCTCCTCCTCCTCCTCCTCCTCCTCTCTCCTCCTGGTCCCTCCTCCTCCTCCTCTCTCCTCCTCTCTCCTCCTGGTCACCATGGGGAGTAGCGTCTTCAGCCTCTGCTCCCCAGCTCTGGAACCCTCTCCCCTCTGAGCCCTGACCTCTGACCCCTGACCTCCGTAACACCAACTCCCACTCTTGAAATCCACCTCAGACTCATGTGTTCAGACCTGAGCCTCTCACGAACATCACAACCACACTCTCCTCTGTCTATGAGGCTTTCACTTTGTATTTAACTGTTTTTAAAATGCACCTTTTTTACTTGTAAGGCGACCTTGAGTGTCAAAAAAGGCGCCTAAGAAATAAAATGTATTATTAAGATAAGATAGACTTTATTGATCTCAAACAGGAGACATTTACACGTCACATTATTATTATTATGATTAAGATAGAGATCCTTTAGTCATGCCACAGTGGGGAAATGTCAATGTTGCAGCGCACAGACAGGACAGGAGCAGGAGACACAGAGTAAGTAACATACTGTACATATAAACAGGGACTGACTCAAAGAGGTCGAGGAAACCATCAAAGGGTCAAAACAAAACACTTAAACTAAATATCTGATAATCATGTTAAAGGACACATTGTTCAGAAAGGCAGTGGAGATAAACTGTCAAACATTTAGACTTTGTGTGTTGTCATCAGACATTTGTTAAACCTGCTGCATTTCCTGAGCAACAATGGATCAAAGTCAAAACACTGAAGGGCTCTGAGTTACACTGTAGCCCTGGTACTTTACTGTATCACTGGTACTTTACTGTATCACTGGTACTTTACTGTATCACTGGTACTTTACTGTAGCCCTGGTACTTTACTGTATCACTGGTACTTTACTGTATCACTGGTACTTTACTGTATCACTGGTACTTTACTGTATCACTGGTACTTTACTGTATCACTGGTACTTTACTGTATCACTGGTACTTTACTGTATCACTGGTACTTTACTGTAGCCCTGGTACTTTACTGTATCACTGGTACTTTATACTGTATCACTGGTACTTTACTGTATCACTGGTACTTTATACTGTATCACTGGTACTTTATACTGTATCACTGGTACTTTACTGTATCACTGGTACTTTACTGTATCACTGGTACTTTACACTGTATCACTGGTACTTTACTGTATCACTGGTACTTTACTGTATCACTGGTACTTTACTGTATCACTGGTACTTTACTGTATCACTGGTACTTTACTGTATCACTGGTACTTTACTGTATCACTGGTACTTTACTGTATCACTGGTACTTTCCACTGTATCACTGGTACTTTCCACTGTATCACTGGTACTTTATACTGTATCACTGGTACTTTATACTGTATCACTGGTACTTTATACTGTATCACTGGTACTTTACTGTATCACTGGTACTTTCCACTGTATCACTGGTACTTTCCACTGTATCACTGGTACTTTACACTGCATCACTGGTACTTTATACTGTATCACTGGTACTTTACTGTATCACTGGTACTTTACTGTATCACATGGTACTTTACACTGTATCACTGGTACTTTACACTGTATCACTGGTACTTTATACTGTATCACTGGTACTTTATACTGTATCACTGGTACTTTACACTGTATCACTGGTACTTTACTGTATCACTGGTACTTTACACTGTAGCCCTGGTACTTTACTGTATCACTGGTACTTTATACTGTATCACTGGTACTTTCCACTGTATCACTGGTACTTTACTGTATCACTGGTACTTTACTGTATCACATGGTACTTTACACTGTATCACATGGTACTTTACTGTATCACATGGTACTTTACACTGTATCACATGGTACTTTACACTGTATCACTGGTACTTTACACTGTATCACTGGTACTTTACTGTATCACTGGTACTTTACTGTATCACATGGTACTTTACACTGTATCACTGGTACTTTACACTGTATCACATGGTACTTTACACTGTATCACTGGTACTTTACACTGTATCACTGGTACTTTACTGTATCACTGGTACTTTACTGTATCACATGGTACTTTACACTGTATCACATGGTACTTTACACTGTATCACATGGTACTTTACACTGTATCACATGGTACTTTACACTGTATCACATGGTACTTTACACTGTATCACATGGTACTTTACACTGTATCACATGGTACTTTACACTGTATCACATGGTACTTTACACTGTATCACATGGTACTTTACACTGTATCACATGGTCCTTTTCATTCCATGGACCGACTTTCCCTTAAACTATGAAGCACCTAAAGCCCTGCACTATTCTTCTGTGTGACTTCTGTGGGTATCCTTTCCTCATCTCTCTCTCCTCCCTCCTCTCTTTGTCTCTGTCCATCCATCTCTCTGCCTCTCTCTCTCTCTGCCTCTCTCTCTCTCTGCCTCTCTCTCTCTCGCTCTCTCTCTCTGCCTCTCTCTCTCTCTGCCTCTCTCTCTGCCTCTCTCTCTCTCGCTCTCTCTCTCTGCCTCTCTCTCTGCCTCTCTCTCTCTCTGCCTCTCTCTCTGCCTCTCTCTCTCTCGCTCTCTCTCTCTGCCTCTCTCTCTCTCTGCCTCTCTCTCTGCCTCTCTCTCTCTCTGCCTCTCTCTCTGCCTCTCTCTCTCTCGCTCTCTCTCTCTGCCTCTCTCTCTCTCTGCCTCTCTCTCTCTCTGCCTCTCTCTCTCTCTCTGCCTCTCTCTCTCTCTGCCTCTCTCTCTCTCTCTCTGCCTCTCTCTCTCGCTCTCTCTCTCTGCCTCTCTCTCTGCCTCTCTCTCTCTCTGCCTCTCTCTCTGCCTCTCTCTCTCTCGCTCTCTCTCTCTGCCTCTCTCTCTCTCTGCCTCTCTCTCTCTCTGCCTCTCTCTCTCTCTCTGCCTCTCTCTCTCTCTGCCTCTCTCTCTCGCTCTCTCTCTCCCTCTCTCTCTCTCTCTCTCTCTGCCTCTCTCTCTCTCTGCCTCTCTCTCTCGCTCTCTCTCTCCCTCTCTCTCTCGCTCTATCTCTCTGCCTCTCTCTCTCTCTGCCTCTCTCTCTCGCTCTATCTCTCTGCCTCTCTCTCTCTCTGCCTCTCTCTCTCGCTCTATCTCTCTGCCTCTCTCTCTCTCTGCCTCTCTCTCTCGCTCTATCTCTCTGCCTCTCTCTCCCCCCCTCCATGTTCCTGCCTCTGCCTTTCCCTCGCTGTCATTCTGTCTCACTGCTTCTCTCCATCTCTCTCTCTCCTCCCCTCCTCTCTTTCTGTCTGTGCTGTCCTTCTCCCCTCTCTATCTCTCCCCCCTTCATGCTCCTGCCTCTGCATCTCCCCCCCTCCTCCCCCTTCCATGCTCCTGCCTCTGCCTCTCTCTCCCCCCCTTCCATACTCCTGCCTCTGCCTCTCTCTCCCCCCCTTCCATGCTCCTGCCTCTGCCTCTCTCCCCCTTCCCTCCCCCCCATGCTCCTGCCTCTCTCTCCCCCTCCCTCCCCTCCATGCTCCTGCCTCTGCCTCTCTCTCCCCCTCCCTCCCCCCCATGCTCCTGCCTCTCTCTCCCCCTCCCTCCCCTCTCCCCCCCCCCCTCCATGCTCCTGCCTCTGCCTCTCTCTCCCCCTCCCTCCCCCCCCCTCCATGCTCCTGCCTCTGCCTCTCTCTCCCCCTCCCCCCCTCCATGCTCCTGCCTCTGCCTCTCTCTCCCCCTCCCTCCCCCCTCCCCCCCTCCATGCTCCTGCCTCTCTCTCCCCCTCCCTCCCCCCCCTCTCCCCCCCCCTCCATGCTCCTGCCTCTGCCTCTCTCTCCCCCTCCCCCCTCCATGCTCCTGCCTCTGCCTCTCTCTCCCCCTCCCTCCCCCCCTCCCCCCCTCCATGCTCCTGCCTCTGCCTCTCTCTCCCCCTCCCCCCCTCCATGATCCTGCCTCTGCCTCTCTCTCCCCCCCCCCCCCCCCCCCCCCCCCTCCATGCTCCTGCCTCTGCCTCTCTCTCCCCCTCCCTCCCCTCTCCCCTCCCCCCTCCCCCCTCCATGCTCCTGCCTCTCCCCCTCCATGCTCCTGCCTCTGCCTCTCTCCCCCCTCTCCCCCTCCATGCTCCTGCCTCTGCCTCTCTCTCCCCCTCTCCCCCCTCTCCCCCTCCATGCTCCTGCCTCTCTCTCCCCCCTCCCTCCCCCCCCTCTCCCCCCCTCCCCCCCCCTCCATGCTCCTGCCTCTGCCTCTCTCTCCCCCTCCCTCCCCCCCTCTCCCCCCCCCCCCCCCCCCCCATGCTCCTGCCTCTGCCTCTCTCTCCCCCTCCCCCCTCCATGCTCCTGCCTCTGCCTCTCTCTCCCCCTCCCTCCCCCCCTCCCCCCCTCCATGCTCCTGCCTCTGCCTCTCTCTCCCCCTCCCTCCCCCCCTCCCCCCCTCCATGCTCCTGCCTCTCTCTCCCCCTCTCCCCCTCCCCCCCCTCCATGCTCCTGCCTCTGCCTCTCTCTGCCTCTCTCTCCCCCTCTCCCCTCCCCCCTCCCCCCTCCATGCTCCTGCCTCTGCCTCTCCCCCCTCTCCCCCTCCATGCTCCTGCCTCTGCCTCTCTCTCCCCCTCCCTCCCCTCTCCCCTCCCCCCTCCCCCCTCCATGCTCCTGCCTCTGCCTCTCCCCCTCCATGCTCCTGCCTCTGCCTCTCCCCCCTCTCCCCCTCCATGCTCCTGCCTCTGCCTCTCTCTCCCCCTCTCCCCCCTCTCCCCCTCCATGCTCCTGCCTCTGCCGTCTCTGCCTGTTGGAGCAAGGATCATCGATCGGGCCGTCACTGCACAGCTCCCTGCTACACTCTCATTATTTCAGCGAGAGAGGACAAGGCAGCGAGCGAGCGAGCGAGCGAGGGAGAGAGAGACCAGAGAGAGGGAGGTGTAGAAGAGACACGAAAGGGACTAGAACAAAGGGAGCAGAGGAATGGGGCCAGAGAGGGACAGATAGACATCAGATGAGCAGACAGCCGGGGTCTCGCTGTGGCCTTGAAGCATCGTTCAGACTTTACTATTAATGACATGTGCAGCTACGAGAAGGAAAAGGAAAGATACACATTTATGTCTCTGTTTTTATTATTAAAGTGGAAACAGGTCTTTGTGATAAACCATTCATAAATATATTGGGACATTAGGAGTTCCACTGGCTTCACGCTACACTATAGTGTATATATAGTGGTTATAACCCAGAGTCCTGCAGTCACACAGACCTCAGAACCGTTATGGACTTCACAGAAACTATCCATTTGTTTAGACTTGACTCCAGAGAAACCACAAAACCCACAATAATTCACTGCATGAGACTTCAAATCTGCATATGCAGAGAATAATACTTTGATTCACATCGGACTAAAATCCCAGCCTCCATCTGCTGGATTCTCTGATGTGATTGTTGATCCACATGAGATTTGATATTTTAAAAGAACATGGATTCATCAAATCAACGCAAGTTTTAGTGATTCGCAATAATGGTCACAAAAACCTAAATATGTTTTGTTTTTGACAGTTTCATTAGAGAGATAAGAATCAAAGGCTTAATGACGGTTTGGATGATACATAAAGAGTAGCTGGACTGGTGCTTTGAGCAATGGCAGCTCTCATTGACCCAGAAATGGACTAAAACGGGGTAGAAAAGGAATGAATAGCATCAGCAATTGACAATATACATACATAAACCAATAAATAAATTGTACCGAGGCGAGAGAATAGTTTAAGAAGTTTGGTAGAGATTTCACAGAGAACACCTTTTATGCGGAGGAGGGATCTGTCAAAGGAAACTCGAACCCTTTGTAAGATCTCGGACTTGATGGTACATGGTGTGTGTTGAATATTGGAAACATTTTAGTTGCTCAGAACTTGTTTCCGCCCACACCATCTCCACTGGCTTCAGGAGGCTGTCAACAACAGACACGCGACGACCATAAGCACATATCTGGAGTTGGACAAAACTTTTACACTTTTTACCAGAGTTTGATTTCTGTGAGGGAAGGATTACATTATTTTAGTCGGAGAAGAACCTTGTGGACTCCAGGCAGAAACAAAACAACCATAAAAAAACTTCCATCCACCCATTTTATACCCCTTAATCCATGTCTGGGTCTGGGGAGTCACATAGCACCATCCCCTGTGACATAAATGACATTCAAATACATGCACTGGTGTTATTTTTCTGTTATATTTTGTACGTTTTTTAAGTAGTTCTCTCCAAACACTAGAGACTTTTGAGAGGGTCTTTCTCCGTCTATTCACGATGCGTGGATCCCATGTTCCCAGCTTTATTATCGTACTAATGGGCGGCACGGTGGCTGAGTGGATAGCACTCTCGCCTCTCAGCAAGAAGGTCCTGGGTTCGAATCCCGGTTGGACCAGGGCCTTTCTGAGTGGAGTTTGCATGTTCTCCCCGTGTCTGCGTAGGTTTCCTCCGGGTGCTCCGGTTTCCCCTACCACTAAAAATATGTACAATACGTATGGCATGTGCCTCCTGTACTGGCACCCCCATCCAACAATTGTAAACCGCTTTGAGACTCCGATGTGCAGTGAAAAGGCGGTATATAAATAAAAGCTTACTTACTTACTAACCAAATTAGGGCCCTAACAAGACACAACACACAACGCAGGGAGAGGGGGGGCATCCATTTTGGACGCAGCCGGCACTAATGCAGCGATATCTGTCACACGGCACTG